>QLSS01000188.1:137837-174192 GCA_024372645.1 Trichomalopsis sarcophagae | reverse complement strand
TTTTATTTTGACACAAATTTTCTCATTTGGGCCCATAGTGCGCCGCCGTGACGGGCGGCATCCGAGTCGCGAGTATCTGCACAGAGAACACCGAGGACGACGTCATAGACCGCACGACGTATCAAGTAGCGACGATTCTTTCAGCGACGACCACAGCAGTCACTATAGCCGTGGCTCGCGACGAAGCCACAGACGGAGGCACCTATACAGTGACTCCTCAAGCCGCTCGGGATCCGATTCTCGTAGTGAAAGCTGGACGAGTGATGGAAGTACGCGCAGCGACCGGGTGCGTTCGCGAAAAATCGAAGCGTTGACTAAGTCGTTGAAGAATTGGATGCCGAGGTTCAGCGGGTCGGAAGGTCGGTCCAAAGCAGAAAATTTTTTATCCAGCTTGACGGAATACTCGCCGGCCGCCTTCACATCGGCTTCTGAATTGTCTATCTTGCTTATTTACGGACGATGCGGCGCGTTGGTATCGAGGAGCGCAGTCGGATTTCCGTAATTGGCGACCGTATTTCGTCGGGCTTTCCTCTTCCGTTTTATCGGTGAGACGGATGAACAAGAGGTCAAGATGGACTCGGCACGACGGACGCACGACTATTTCGGCCTATATCGCGTGCTATAAATACCTACGCGGGCACTTACGCCATCCTCCTAGTCTGCGGGATCAAGTAGTGACGGTTTACGCGGGATTGCGGCCCTAATACCGAAGCTTCATGGTAAATTTGCCACGTTATTCATTAGACGACATTGAGCGTTACGGGCACCAGTACGAGCGTCATTGCAATTTAAACGCGCGTTGGGTTCCGCCACCGTCGTCCGACAAAATGAATCTTCCGGGTTCAGCGTACGTGTCCGAGTCGGGAAGTAAAAAGAAAGGTAAAGAAGTCGCAGTCGTCGAAAAGCAGATCCGGAAATAATAGCGCCGGTGGAAATAATCCACCTAATAACGGGAATAAAGGTCGTAATAATCGGAATCGGAACGGTAACAATAGAGGTGGAAATCAACTGAATCCAGGGCAAAATAATACCCCAGCTGGAGGCTCTAGCCCAACGGCGGTTGTACAGGTCGCGCCCACAGTAACAGAGTCTACACCCGCGGCCCCGAGTGATGGATTAAGGATTGGTAACCAGCCCTGGGGAGGAGGAAATCCTCATAGCTGCTCGTTAAAACCCCTTACACAGCCGTACGTAGCACCGTCCCCGCCACAGAATAGTAGTACACAAGCTTCTCGCGGTAATGGACTCCCTAAAATAGGACCGTGTTTTGGTTGTGGACTCGAGGGACACCGCGCGGCTAACTGCCCCAAAATGAACTGCTATGAGTGCAGACAAAGCGGACACCGGGCAGCGAGTTGTCCTAAGAGGTTAGCGCAACAGGTGTACTGTCAACTCTGTAACAAGGAGGGAGTAACGGTACGCGAGTGCTCAAATTGTAACATTCTCCAGCGTTTGGGAAACGGAAGTGCGGGTACTCAACTCAACCCCCAGGGACCCGCGAAGTGAGGGGGGTTGAAACTGCATTACCGCCGATCGTTCCAGTAGATCCTGGCTCGGGCATTTGCGCCGATACCCCAGCCGTAGCGTTAGGTGTAGAAAAGGAGTCGATGTTGGGAGTAGTATGGGAGGGTTTTACCTCTCAAAAGTCGTCGGAGTACGTAGACGTTAGTCCGCGAGATAAGTCGAAATTAAAGAAGGATGAGAAGGAAGAATTGGCGCCGTCCGACGGGACGTGCGATCAATTGAAGTCGAAGTCGAAGGAAGAGAAGCAGGAAGAATTGGCGCCGTCCGACGGGATGTGCGACCAATTGAAGTCGAAGTTGAAGGAAGATGAGAAGGAAGAATTGGCGCCATCCGACGAGGCGAGCGACCAATTGAAGTCGAAGTTAAAGGAAGATGAGAAGGAAGAATTGGCGCCATCCGACGAGGCGAGCGACCAATTGAAGATGTAGTCGTTGGGAAGTACGAGGGGAGGTCTAGCGCCAATTCCATTAGCTAGCGAGCGACCGACACCACAGTTAGAGAGGGGTAATATGGAGGAGCGATCACCTCCCGCGAAGTCGAACACTGCGGGCGAACCCGGATTAAATGTTAAGAAGTTCGAGATCTCAATCGGTGGACGAATGACGTTGGGAAAGGGTAGCGCCGAATCCGAGAGCGACAACCTGAATCGTTTACTCAGACAGGCTCTAGGAATCGAATTAAGCGAAGGTTTAGCCGACTACGCGGCCCCTGATTTTAGGGATCCACGCGATTGCTTGCCAACGCCTCCTGCGTCGACGGGGGCAGTGCCTAGGCGCGCTACGGCCGTACGAGGTTCGGTGCGATTATGCGGGCCTAGCACCCCGACTAGTAGTGTTTCGGAAGGGGACGAGACGAATAGTAAATCAGTACAGAACTACCCTTTAGCGAACGATAATAGGCCCCCGATAAATGATATTGAGGCAGTAGTTGACGACAAGCGTAAATTTATGCGTTTATGTCTCGGCGGATGTTGGTAAACGGCTTTAGTGGACTCTGGGGCTTCGGTTTCGTTGATGAAAGCGGACGTAGCCGAGCGTTTCAGTTCGCGTCTAGAACCCTGCGATTAGGTTATACGAGGGTTTAACGTTTATAGCGCCGCGGTGAAGGACTCGTTATTGGTTAAAATGGATGTGGACGGAGTAATAAATCGGTTAAAAATGAGGGTTGTAGAACAATGCCACCACGATATTATTCTGGGAATAGATTTTCTCGAATTATGGCGTGTGGAGTTAGCTCCGTGGGACAATCGATGGTGCCTGCAAGATGGGATCTGGCATGATTTCTGCGGGAAGGTCTCGGTAAACGGGAAGGAACTTTACGCCGAATGCGCCGGATTGTCAGAACTCACACAGTCTGAACACGATCGATTGTTGGCCGTGGTGATGAGGTACTTGCCGGAAAACCCACCCTCGGATTTAAAGCCTAACTGGTTGATCAAGCACAAAATCGTGTACGTAGGGAATAGAGTCGTTAAGCACAAGCATCGTCGCTGGTCCCCGGCCCGCTGGGCTATCGCGATGCGCGAAATTGAGGAGATGCGCCGGATGGGGGTGATAGAACGGTCGAATAGCGATTTTAGTAGCGCCCCAGTAGTAGCAAATAAAGAAGGCGGGAAGAAGAGATTTTGTGTAGACTATCGCGACGTAAATGACGCATATTAGATAAATTGCGAAATGCGAGGTATATTACAAAGATAGACCTGCGGAAGGCCTACTTTCAAGTACCGTTCGACGAAGATAGTAAGAAGTATAACGCGTTTTCCATGCCTGGATCGGGTCTATGGCAATTCACGCGGATGCCATTTGGGTTGGCTAATGCACCAGCGACATTTCAACGCTTGGTGGACAGCCTCTTTGAACCCGAATTTGAGCCATACGTGTTTGGATACTTGGACGACATTATCATTGTAACGGAAAATTTCGAAGACCACCTGAAATGGGTGGAAATCGTACTAATGCGAATTACGGAGGCGGGATTGACCGTTAACCGGAAGAAGTTCGAGTTCATCACCGATCATAGCGGCTTGCGTTGGCTCCAAAATCTTAAAGGCCCGACCGTCCGATTAGCGCAATGGGCCCTTGAACTACAGCAATGGGATTTCGAGATCGTACATAGGAAGGGAGCTAACCATCATGTACCCGACGCGTTGTCTCGTAGTCAGGGAGAAGATGAGAAGCAGTTAGCGCGTTCGACGTAATTACCGACGAGTGGTATCTTCAACGCCGGCGAGACGTACTAACGTTCCCAAAGAAATTTCGGGAATGGAAAGTAGAGGATGAAATGTTATATAGATACCGCCGCGATCCGCTGTTAGATCCAATTACTCACCCGTCAGAGGGTTGGCGCCTAGTGGTGCCGATTGAGTATCGACCAAGAGTCCTGATTGACGCCCATCGCGAAGCCTCGTCCGGTCACTTAGGAGTCGAAAAGACCTACGATCGCGTCGCTAGAGAGTACTATTGGCCGGGGGTTTGGCATGATATCAACCATTATGTACAGGAGTGTGACGAATGCTAGAGATATAAGACGTCCCAATTAGGAGCGGCCGGTCAAATGGGGCAGAGAATCGTGGAGCGTCCCTGGGCAGTAGTAGCGGCCGACTTGATGGAATTCCCCACCAGTAAGAGTTAGTACAAGTATTTAATAGTTTTTCAGGATCTATTTACGCGGTGGATTAAATTGAAGCCAATCCGAAAAGCCACAGGTCAGGTCGTAGCGAAGGCGTTCGAAGAATTAATTTTATTCCGTTGGGAGACCCCCGATTTTCTACTGACGGATAATGGAAAGGAATTTATAAATAAAACTCTAAAGGATACTTTCGAAGAGTATGGCGTCACCCACATAACTACCCTACCGTATCATCCACAAGCGAATCGGGTCGAGCGTAGTAATCGAACCTTAAAAACGATGATAGCAACGTTCGTAGGGAAAGATCACCGAAATTGGGACCAACACCTGCACGAGTTTCGCCACGCGGTAAACACCGCTATGCAGTCGAGCACCAGGATTTCGCCGGCGTTCCTCAACTATGGACGCCATCCCCAACCTGTGAAAAGTTTGCGCCGGGAAGTAGAAGTACGAGGTCCCAAAATTGAACTATATCCCGCCGTATGGGTTGATCGAGTAAAACGTTTGGATGCGCTTCGCGATATTGTATTGAAACATTTAGACGAGGCTTGGGGAAAGCAAGCCGCGGTTTATAATAGAGGTAAGCGGGTATTAGAGTTCGAAGTGGGCGACGTGGTGCGTCGTAAAGTGCATTCCCTTTCTAAGGGATCGGAAGGATAATGCAACAAGCTGGACCCAAATTATAGTGAGCCGTGTGTAATCCTCCAGAAATTATCGCCCCTAGTGTACATCCTAGAAATGAAAGACAAACGCCAGACCGCCAAAAGTCACGTGAGCTAGTTACGTCGATACGTGCCTCCGCGAAATCGTGCCGCGAATACTTAGCGCTCACACCGGAGTTATTTTGTGTTGTCTCTGTGTTGTTCAGTAGCGTCGTGAAGTCTGGTGGCGGATCGATAACAACTTACTGGACTCCATATTAATGGACGTCAATTTCCCAGTAATCGAAATGAAGACGTGGGCTGACCATTTGGCCAAAATTGAGGAGGAGTGCGAACGGGAGCTGCGCGCTATCTAACAGCAGCGAGAGAAGCGACGCCAGAGTCGTCCGGCCACGAACATGACCCGGACGGCCGAAATCTGGGACCGTCAAAGCCTCGGCTGAACTAGCGCCAGCCCTCGGGAGGAAGGGGAGCTATGGAACTCCGGAGTCACGGAGACCCGGATTCCCCGTAAGACCCTAATAGTCGCGCCGCCGTGAGTGAGTTGGAGGCACTGGTGGGCGACGAGAACGACCTCACCATTGTCATCTCCAATGAGAGCGACACCGCGTTCGTTTTCGAGTACAGTGAAAGCGCGGCTCCGTAATTGGGATAACCGAGTTCATTATTTAAGCGGAATCGTTATACATCATATGGCTGTCGCGACGTTATCGTGGATTTTTGCGTTTTTCCTGCTCGAAATCACTTGGCAGTACGACAGTAAGAAGGTCAATACCAGCGGTTCCAGAGAATAGATGTAACGGTTTATCGCCATCTTGAGGGACGCCGCGTCATTAGAACGCGACGCCGACGCCATACCGGCGGATGCGTATACGGGTCGTAATTTCACGAAATCACAGTAAAGTTGTGTAATATTGATTGAAGTACGTGTTCCATATCGCCAAGATCGTTATCGATTACCATAATTGTTATTATTGAAGTCGTTGACCCGCGAGTAATCTCGCGCGGTGAATGTTAAGCGCTTGATTACGGGAAAACTTGTATACGGGATAATTCTGTTCCGTACTGGGGGTTGAAGAATATACGAATATAGTTATCAAACATAAACAGTGTGAAGTAAGCTTTATTTTTTTAGACCTCCGCCACTCCAAGCATACCTGCTCCTAAAAACCTACTATTTGTCCCTCTCTGTAGATGTAATAGTCCGCTTTACGAATATAGAGTCAGAACATCAGTGTAAATGATTGTTTGCGTCACCGTATAGGTTATAAAAAGCGCAACATCACAATATACTAACCAGCAGGACTACGGATATGATATCATGTTTTAATTTTTTTATTTAATGTCAAGTGGCGCGGTAGCGGTAGCCAGGGCAGCTGATACCTAATGTGTGCTTCTTAGTTTTTTGTCTTAGTGCAATAATAATATTGATAATCATCGAGAATGTTTACCTATCTAAATCTTTTTAACGTATATCATCAATCGTAGCCACTATACTAATATTTTGCTTCAAAACAATCAGAGTTTTTATGCTAATAAAAAAAATGTTACAAAAAAACCATGGTCAAAAGGTGCTAAAGATGCTTATATTTTATTTTTAGGATAAATATCAAATACGCAAAAATATTGACTTAAAAGGACTAAAATCTCTAAAAAAAATTAACTTAAAAAAGTAAAGGGTAAGGCGGATTGATATATTTCGCAACGAAATTACAGATAAAAAAGAACTGAGATCAATCAAACAAAGTCAAGTTTATTATATTTAATCATCATAAAGCATTACAATTGTCTTTTTTAATCAAGGGCTTACTTAACTTAAAGTTAAGTTATATGTTGATTTATTAGTAACAACTCTCAAGATATACATACTACGTAACATACCATGCCCGTTTCATTTTATTTTTTGGTGAACTAGTAAAATTTTCTTTTTATCTATTAGAACGTGATTCAAACACCACAAGTACAATAAAAAAGGCATGGCAAGTTACATTGTAAGTATCTTGAGAGTTATTTTAAATGGATCAACATATATCAACTTATCTTTAAGTTAAGTAAGCCCTTGATTGAAAAGGACAATTTTTTGCTTCCTTCCCAAAATTTTGTTTCTCACCCTGTATACTTTGCATAATTGAAAACTGTATCACTTATATCTCTAGCGTCCTCACCTGGGTCCATATTCTATTGTTAGTGAGAGTAAGAATGACACTGGCTTGGTGAAAACCATAGCTCTGTGTGAGCCGTCTATTGAATTTACATATACTGTTCTCATTGTCATCGTTCTCACCGAAGTAGTATCTTACTTTCACTCTCACTAACTGCTTGTGGAATACGGCTCCAGTGACGGCTGGGTTAAGTAATTTTAACTTCAACGTGCCGGTAAATAGCAATTGGCGTTCGCGGCTACTACCTCAGACATACTGCTATCTTGCGTCAGTAATTGATTCGACATAATTTTATCCAACAAACAAAAAAAAAAAAAAAAAAAAAAAATTGATAGAACTATATATGAAGTAAAAACAATTCTAATATTAAGCAATACATAATCTTGAAGGAAGCTACGTGCCAAAGAATTGGCAGCGGATTTTTGCTTTGTTATGATTAAATATAACAAACTTAACTTTGTTCGATTGATCTCAGTTTATTTTTATTATAATTGCTTTACTATTAAACTCAACGTTGTTCTTTTTTGAACAATTTCGTTTTTTCATTTTGACTTCGTGCATCATTTTGTATGATTTGGCGTATACAAGGCTCAGTAACCTTTGTTTAGCTACATTTTTTTCCGCTGTTTCGCCTTGTCTTTTCCTCTTTTTCTCTTCGTCATTTCTAAACTTTTTGATGATAGTTCTTACGTAGTTGTTTACTGCGTTTCAACTATCCTCCGATATCAATATAGTTGTCATCATTGACTCAGATGTCACTCTGGTCTAGAGATAACACTCGAGTTCTTCTCGCTCCATTTGGTATCGCGAATAGTCACAGAGAACATGCTCCGCATCTTCGTTAGAGTTCAAACAAGCTGGGCAGTTCGGACTGTCGTCTAATTTAAATTGGTGCAGATAAGGCCGGAAGCATCCGTTCCCGGTTAAAAACGGTGTGAAGTAGTAGTGGACCTTCCCATGTTCTCTTTCAGTCCAATCCTCTATTTTTGGTATAAGGCGATGTGTCCATCGTCCTTTGTCACTAACATCCCATCTTGTTTGCCATTCGGACATTGTCTTCTTTCTTGCTGCATCCCAGATCTCTTTCTGAGTTTTGTCACTTGTTCTTTTTTTAGTTTGGAATACTTTCTTACTTTCCATTGCCAATATGCATACCAGTAATAATGCACACCGCATTGTCCGATACTGTATGGTAAGCGGACGCCAATCTTAGTGCACTTTGTCTGTACACAGTAGTTAGCATTCGGGCATAAGATTTCACCCGTAACTCATCTGCACATATTGAACCTCCATATAGCATAATCAATTTGGTTACACTGGTTAAGAGTAACTTTCGCTTCTGAGTTGGGCCTCCTACATTTGGCATCAATCATGATAGAGCAGCGCCGACTTTTGCTGCTTTATCGCTGACTATTTCCAGATGTTGTTTGAAAGTTTGTCTTACATCGATGTTGATGCCCAAGTACTTGATGGTTTGTTGAAAAGCTATCTCATGTCCATCTACCGTCAGTTTAATTTCCTCTATTTTTTTCCTACTAGAGATAAGAATAGCTTCCGTTTTATGGCTGGCTAGTTCTATTTCTGTCACCTCTTCTTTATGTTTCGCTACTACCACTACTGCTATGTCGTCAGCAAAGCCCACAACGGTTGCTCCTTCAGGTAATTGTAGTCTTAGTACCCCATCGTACATGATGTTCCACGTCGGTGGCGCAGTGGTTCTTTTTCCTCCCTTCCATCTTTTCCCCTCTATCGCTGTTTGCGCAGTGTCGATCACTAGGCTAACTGCATCCAGGGATGAATGATTCTTCCTAAAGACATATTGGTTTTTTGCTAATCCACCTTTTCCTACTATAAAATAATCTATTCTGATACAGCTTATGCGTTCCAGGATATTACCCGGGGTGTCCAACATGCAGAGCAGTCTGTATGATAAGGAATCCTAGGTTGGCTTCTTTCCTTTTGGCAGTAGCACGAGACGCTGTTTCTTCCAGTTTGTGAGGAATATTCCCTCTTCTAAACATGCATTGTACGAAGACCTCTGGATAAGCATGGATGGCATGCTTCAATGCAATATTAATAATCATGATCGGTGAAACAGCCTCTTTATTCGCACCTCTTTAGATGACACTTGGCTGTTTCAATTACCTAGGGAACAGTGTAGTGTAACTACCTGGTGTAATAGTTCCAGGTATTTTGGAGAGGGTACGTAGCTTCCTTTAATGTTCTTCATTACTATTTTGTATGGTTGTAATTGACCCCAAGGGTCCTGTTCGACCTCATTCTGTAGTTCATTAAGGCACCGTCGCTTGTTTTCGCGGATTGTCTTTTTAAGCTTTCTCTAAGTGTCTTTTATTTCTTGTCCAGTAGTAACATCTTCTCATCATAATCCTTCGTTTTTTAATCGACTCTGTTGGTCCTTGTACTCGCGCTGGCTCTCTTGTCAATTGAACCAATAAGGCAACTACTAACAAAGGTCAGGTCTACAATAGATCCTGCGTCTCCTCTTCTAAAGGTGTTAGTGCTACCCAGATTAACTAACACCAAGTTCAGGAGAGCAGATGCTTCTAGCAGTACTCGACGTCTTTAGTTAGTCCTTCGACTGCCGCATTCTACGGCCCATGCGTTAAAATCGTCTGCGATAATTACTGGCTTTCTTCCTGCAATATTCTGCACGAGTCGATCTAACTGCCGCTCGAACTGTTCGATTGATGCGATATGCATAGCAGCTGTATACGTGTGTTCCTGCTATCTGTGCACGAAAAAATTTTTCCTCCTGTTAAACTTTTTTTCCTGGAATGCCACGTTCTCACATTTCCAGATCGCTGCTCTGCAAGTGTCGTCTGTTTCCCACGATGTCTCATCCAGGGCCCTGTATGGTTCACATATAATGGCTACGTCAAGTTCTCGATTCAAGTTTAACTGCACTATCTTCATTATCTTCGTTTCTTGTACTTCTCTACTGCCGCTCGGTATACTGGGCATGTGTAGCTAATAGCAGCATAGTCCCTTTTTTTATATTACATTATACCTCACTAACTTAAAAAAGAATCATCAAACAGTTATTAAAATAATGAGTTAAAATAGTGAGTTTTAGTTTAAAAGCAGGAGTTTTTCTGAAGTAGGAATAACTCCCCGAATCAGTCCACAAGGAAGATCCTCGGGTGCACTGGATTAGTAGAAATTATAATAAAGAATAAAATATACTCTATTCCTGTGAAGCGTCTCAATAGATTTGTCGCCCCATCATGAATACTAGCCTTCTTCTGGACAGCGTGGAGGACGTGGCATCTACTGACTTTTTATTAGATAGGTGTGTAGAGTTTTAGGAGGAAATCCGTACTGACTACCGCAGCTTGAGGTGCAAGCATGCTAGGCAAGACGTGCTTGAGAAGATAAACTCAGAACGGCTATCACGTAAAAAGGAATAGTGAGGAACAGCGTCGATTAACATCTATAGCTATGAGGAACAGCGAGAACAAGCTCGATATTTTTTATAGCTATAGATATAGTAAGCAGTCTTAAATTCGTCGCTGTTCCTGTGTATGTATACCGTAATATTTCTGGAACTACTTTGTCAGTATCAACAAAATTTGACATGCATATATATTTTTGGATTCTGATTTCGGGAAAAACAGTTATTTTCTAATTTCTTAACTATATTTTTTTGTATGGCCAATTTTTGATTTTTGAAAAATACTATTTTTCTTTTTTTTTCAATCATCCCATCGTTACAAACAATTCAGCTAATATGCATTTGAAAGAGAATAAAATTACCTACTTTTCCTTGTTTGGTCCTCGGGGTCGACCGCTTTGTTCGGCAGATAAAATGAAAAAGGTGATTTTTTTTTTAATTTATATCTCTGAAATTAAACATCATAATCCCACGAAAAAAATCATGTCGATGTCTTACGCGTCAGACTATATTCCATTAAAATGTCAAGTGACTTGACTACTTATTTTTTCAGTAAAAAATTGAAAACTGGAAAAAATGATTTTTTTTTGTGCTTTGATTACGGAAGTAATAAGGTTTTATTGCACTTGAGATTTTGGGAAAAAGAAGATATTTTATGTGTCTTGTTTGAGTTCATTGCGCATCTTTCAAAACCCTATGGTTCTTAAGATATCAAGATTTCAATTTTTTTTTGAACATTTTTTGACTCCTTATATCTCTAAAACAATGCAGTCAAATGCTTTAAAAATTTGTTTGGTGATTAACCATAAAAAAATCTATTTGCTGCTAAAATTTTAAACGATTTTGTCGAGTGGTCCTCAAGTAAAGAGCTAAAATGTAAAAACTGATTTTTCTCATAACTTTTTCTTTCTCTTAGGGGTGTCGTTGCACGTCGTTAAAATCCATCCCTATTAATTTATGTCAAAATGATTCAGATTCCAACTTATTCAGATCCACCATATTTTGTATTATTTTTTAATTGCTCCTTTAGCAAAATAATCGAGATTGAAAATATTTAAAAAATTATTATCATTGTATATTTAAATAATATTTTATTTATTGGAACTATAAATTTAGTTGGAGGGTGCTACGTGCCAATGAATTGGCATCGGTCTTTTTGACTGTTATAGTTTCTTAATATTTCCAGTTTCGAAATGTTACCTTCCATTATAATTCAATGCATAATTTTTGTGTTATACATTTTTATTGTTTGTGTGAGAAATTGACACGAGGAAAAAAGATTTTAACAAAATTTTATTACTATAGCGATATATATTTTAACCAGGCGACGCGACGTTAGGAGTGATGTAAATCGCGCTAGAAATATATTAATTTCTATTCGAGCTACAGATCCGCCTATCCTCCAAAAATTGCTAAAGCAGATTTAATACTCCTGTAGTAAAAAAGGGTGCGTTAATGCAGCGTGTTGTTGTAAAAAACATGGTGTAAAATGCACGAATCTATGCGCGCTCTGTCACGAGGACACGTGCATTTTAATGATGTATTCACAGAGATTCATGAATCAATATCCGATCATTATTCCAACAATGAACTAGATGATTTTCTAACTATCCCAAATATTGACTTTAGTAACGAGGAAGTTAAGTATTAGATTTCAGCTGAAAGATGAAAATAAATACAAAAATATAAAAATAAAAATCAATTTTATACATACTATCATTATATTGCATTTGAAGTGATGTAAAATATTTGTAGTTGTTTAAGATATCTTGGAAAATTGTCATAAGATTTCTTATAAAAACCAAGCAACAGCATATTATTTTTTCACGAACCGTTAAATCCTACCTATATAAATAGCTACCTGTATGCCAATTAATTGATTACAAATGCAAAAAGCATGGGCAGCAAGAAAAAAAATATATAAACCAATTTTTATCCGATTGTACACTATTAATCCAGAAAACCGTAAACTATTTTATTTAAGACTAGCGTTATTCACCTTACTCCTAACGTCGCACGGTTAAAAAATATATTGCAATAGTGATAAAATACAAGTTTTGTAAAGATCTTTTTTCCTAATGTCAATTTCTAACAGAGGGGAAGGGGCGGAAGTAATAAATTCCAATTATAATGATTTGAAACACGAAAATTACGCATTAATTTATAATGTAAAGGGAACATTATGAAACTGAAAATCTTAAAAAACTATGGCAGTCAAAAAAATAAATTTTATATTTTAAATTTAAAACAAAAAAACTCTTATCTCTTCTGTATATTTTCTAATATTTCAATTATCAGTAAACTTACTAATAGATAGATGAAACTTTCTACTTAACATTTTAATTTCCATTAGATAGAACAGAAGAAACTGCATGTAATATCTAACCTCAATCTGCATATGGAATGGAGCTTCAAATAACAGATGTTATTATTTGGGACAAAATATCAATGATACCTACATGTGCTTTTAACGCAGTTAATGGATTTTTCTTCGATAATTTTAAGAGTGACAAAATTTTTGGAGGTAAAATTGTGATAGTAATAGGAGACTTTAGGCAGACTTTACTTTACTTTAGTAAGACTAGTTATACGATCCCGTATAGCACCTAATCTTTAAATAATATTCCCTAAAGCTTGCATTGGCAGACTTGCAAGATTATATAATATTCTGGATACTCTCCAGCAATATTCCAGTCCATTACTGGATTTCATTTTCAAAAAACAATATGTGTATTACAGCATTATTGTCCGAAAATTATTTACAATATCGTGCCAATATTGTAAAATAAAGATAAAAACATTAAATAAAAATGCTTATATAATTGTTTTAATTTAATGTTTTTTACCTTCACATTACAGTATTGACACAATATTGCAAATAATCTTCTAAAAATAATTGTATTAATTATTGATTAACTATTGATTAATTTCCGATTCACCCCTTAAGAGTAGTTAAGCAAATATCCATTATTCCGGCTACTTTCTGTTAATCTTTGGTATATTTCCGGTTCATTGCCGGTTATTTTCGGTCCTTTCTGGGTCATCTTGTATTTTTTTCGATTACTTCTGTCAAATTTCCGGTTGACATGCAGTTGACTTCCGGTCTACTTCCGGTCTATACTTGGTCGACTTTCGGTCTGGTTTACTACTAACCCTTAGGAAGGGTAGTTTTGGAGATGATATGTTCAAGTTTAGCGCGTCGTCAGCTACGTGCAGGTTATGCGATCTCATTCGGGAAACATACACGCTCGTCAACGTCGCTAATCGTCAACCCAAAAGCTCGTTTTCCCCTTCGAGACCCTTGGAGCATCTTTCGATCGTCGAAAAGCACTCGAAGCATATTTCAGTCGTCGAGAAATACTCGCAAGTACTTTTTGATTGTCGGAAAGCACTCAGAAGAATTTTGATAGTCGAGAAACAATCGTGAACACTTTTTGAGCAGACGACGCACTAACTTTAAGTCACAATAGTCCGGAAATATGTCCCTGGCGAAAAAAATCACGTAATTCAGCGGATTTTACCTGTTCATTTTTAAGCTGATAACAACGTTCGATCTTACAACATTTTACAATTTCTAAACCTTTTAGCCATTGTTGCCATATAAAAAATTCGTCATCACGCAACTTCGCGTCCCAACCTATTCCACTAGTCCAGATTTGCTGCATTAAAATCCTAGATTGTATCGTAAACGGAATTAAAAATCCGAGAGGGTCGAAAATTGACATAAATATTCCTAAAAATTCTCTCTTCGTCGGTTTCTGAGACCCATCATAAAATGCTTCGGTTATTTTATTTGAATTGAATCTAAATGCTAGTTAATCCGTCAAATTTAACCATTTTAATCCTAATACCTTTTCGTCATTACTCTGATTCTGATTATCCACTGTTTTTATTAAAGTGCTTGAAGAGTTTCCCGAATTTATCTCCCTTAAAATGTCCGCGTGATTACTTGCCCATCCGTGCATTTTCCAATTAGCAAATTTGTTAATCTCGATCGACTCTCTAACGCAATTAATAGCTTCTGAAATCCTCTCACAACTGTGTAAATAATCATCCATGTAACAATTATCAATTATACTATTTGCGGTTTCCGGATAGACTGATAAAAATTGTGAAGCATTTTATTTTTGATGTAAATAGCCATGCACGGCGATGATTTCGCTCCAAATAAAACCGAGGTGAAAACGTACTCTTCTGGTGGTCCCGTACGATCCGCGAAAAACATGTCTCTAATATCGGCCTTAATCGCGTAAGCAAACTGTCTAAATCTCATTATAATTCCAATCAATGATTTTAATAAGTCCGGACCGGATAATAAATAATCATTTAAGCTTTTACCTTTTGACTTTGCGGCTAAATCAAAAACTAATCGAATTTTCCCTGGTTTGTTTATATTGCGCACCCCGAAATGCGGTGAAAATCGAATCATTTTATTTATAGACTTTTTCGTTGCTTTCTTCGCGAACCCTCTGTCAAAAAATCTCTTCATTTCGTTGTAATATAAATTTGCGAGTTCAGCGTGACGATATATCCTTTTCTCTTGTAATTTTAACCTATGTAATGACATAAATCGTCCGTCGTCAGTCATCTCTACGTCATCCCTTAATAATAATCCTACTACCCATTCTGTCCCATTATGAAAGCTTGTCTTTTCTAAAATTTCAAGAGCGCGCCTATCTTCGTGAGTTGCTTTTACTCGAGTATTTATTCCGATCGAATCTATTTCAAAATAATATTTACCTAACTCATGCAGTTCATTTAAAAGAATAGATTCTGTAGACTGACCGATATTATGTACATTTTCGAATTTTTTAACCTTTACTCTATGCGGAAGCCCGTGAATTGACCAACCTAACAAACTACGAGATATAACTAAATTGCTCTTTTCTAATTCGCGATATTCACACGTGAGTATAAGGTTGCAGTTATCTTGTTCTATAATCATTTCCGGCGCTGCATTATACGGTGAAATTTTTATCTCTGTTTTCACCGCACAGAAATCGACCAAATCTTTGTCTACACATTGCTTACTCAAAGATAGGTCACGAACGACTAATACGTTCTTTACAATAAAAGACACGGAGTTGCTTTGCACACTTAAATTTACTTTTTCATTGCATAACATAATCGAACCATCTCCTCCTATCCCCTTCAAATATATTTTTTCACTTGTTTTGTCCGCGCCAATCTCATCTATTATTTTTGAATTTATAATGGTTACCGTTCCTCCATCGTCTAATAATGCATAAATAAGTTTACTCGATCTCGATCCCGTTAAATAAATAGGTATTAATCTTAGTAGTGCACGACAATTTAGTCAAATTTGATGATTTATTTCCGAAATTTTTTCATTCGATTGAGAACTTCTGACTACTTCTAACGTCTGAACTTCGCATTGTGGTTTTGCATTCGAATTTCTCCCTTCGCTGGGGTGTAGGAGTTCATGATGGCTTCGACTACATTTTTTACATTTTGGCTTCTTGCAAGCATTTCGAGAATGCTCGCCGCTTCCTAAACAATTAAAACATAGACGTTGGTTTTTTGCAATTTTCCAACGCATATATTCCGGAAGCCTAGCAAACTCAATACACTTATCGATTAAATGCCCTTTGCGTCGGCAATTCGCACAATGTTTGCTTTCACGCGTTTCTCCTCGCTTCTTCTCGTCGCTGTCGTTTTCCTCTGCGCTTCCGTTTAACGTTGCATATACCGGCTTGACTCTTTCTCGCGAACCGGAACTAACACTCTTAGAATTCTTATCAGCCTTGGATACCTCGTAAGTTATGATATTCGTCTACAAGTTCCGGGCTGTCTAACTATGCTTTACTATTCTTCTGTGATTTTATCGCTAAAACGGCGTTCCTTAATTTAGTCTCGAATTCGATCAAACCTATCTTACCCTTCTCTATACTCGGTAACAGCCTGATATCGTCTAAAATATTAGTCAAAATCAGTTTAGAATTTCCGAATTGCATTTCTAACGTATCCATAATTTCTTTAGAACTACGGCCTGCCATAAATAAAGGCTGAACTGCTTTACGAGCGTCGCCGGACAATGCGTCAAATAATCGTAGTACATTTTCATGATCTGAATAGTTCCCCAATTTAGTCGCAAATTCAAAAGACTGCTTGAATCTACTCTAATCAAGCGGTTCCCCAGTAAAAGCCTGCAATTTTTTCACCGACGTCATTCTATTAATTAGCGTCGCATCGCCGCTCGAAAAGCCTATTTGCCTTATCGACGCGAGACTGTTTTCAATCCCCCTCGCTAAACGCTCCTCAAAACTTGCATTCGATCGCTCGCGACAAGCAGAGTCAGAATTTTGGCTATCGCCGCATGGTCCTTCGATATTGCTACTTGGTCTTTCGGAACGTTGATAATTATCAGTAAAATCTCGTATATTTGATCGTTCATGTCTCGCAAAATTTGAAGTGATATTACTTGAAAGTCGATCTCGATTGCTTGTCTGCTTGTCTGCTTGCTTGTCTGAATTGCTTGTCTGAAAATCCGCGACGCGCAGAGAAAGATTTTTGTCTATTCGACCCACGTGTTCTTCTAAGAACGTTTTCACCTTCACTTTCACTGCTAGATGCAATGCCGGCCAAACTTGAATCGACTTCATTATTAGACTCTACTCTTTCTTTGCTTAAATCTTTTATTTTCCTGCTTGCCACAAAGCGACCGCGCTTAGTCAACAACGAGTTCTTCCTCCCGACAGAGGGACGCTTCGCACGCGAACTTATACGAGTACTCAACTATTATTATCTAAATTTAATAAACTAATAAAAAACTAAAAAAAAAAACAAAAATATATTTAGATAAAACAAAATGATTAAATTTCTAGAAGGAAAACTCAAAATAAAAACTAAATATCTTAAATAGAAAAATAGGAAAAATTATTATTAACGAGAAAAATTATAATTGAAGCTTTCGGTTCCGTATCTCATTCGAGACTGACCCTGCAGAGCACTCGAGGCGACGCTTGACCCCGCCAAACCCTCGAAAACGGTCTCCCTTCCCCAGGCCCTTGTTTGCCGCGTCCGCTGGTCTGGATCGCCAGATGCCGATGCATCTGATATCCGTAAGTTTTTCCTCCACGAAAAGCTATAAAAGTTCGGACCCGACACCGCGCACGGGTAGCGCTCGGTGCTAAAAAAAATACGGTGACGCTCGCTCTCATAAAACAATAAATCCGGTCCCAACGCCGCGCTCGACGTTGAGCCGAAACATATTAAGCGCAAGCTCTCGTAGGCCCGAAACGGCGCCGAGTCATAAAGCTCCTCGACGCGAACAAGGACCATTTCTTTTCGATCGCGCACGTACTCTGCAGTCGAAGCCGTCTTCACATATTATCCCTGCCCTGTTGCCGCATTCACTCGAGCTTTCACCCGCGACGCAGGGAAAACCTCTTTAGAGGAAAACCTACGCCAGGAACAGAGCGCACAAGAAAAAAAATATCTTACTTTAAACACGCACATGCTCCCAACAAGCTACGCTTGTCTAAGCCGAATCGCGTCCGCTCAGGAAAATCTCAGCTTTTCCTCGCCCCGCTGTCTCTATAATGAACGGGTGTATCCACTCGAGGGAGAGGAAAATAAATACTCAGTACTCAAGTGGCCACATATACCACGAGGCCTACGCGTCATTTTGCATGACGCGCTGGAGCATTTGTCCACCGATCTCTACTCTCGCTTCGATCCGCGCCCGTACGTCAGGACCAATATAGATTATACGCTTACTACATATGTTGATAATAATAATAAAAACACTTCTGAAATTTCCATTATTCATCTTACAGTCTCCATATAAACTATATAAAGTGATGAATATGATTATTTTTTTGTGTATGATTTAATTAAGTGTTTACAACTTGCAACACCACAAATAGCTCAGGGTTAGGCGTATTCAGGTGATAAATAACGCCAAATAATCACTTGATAAATTACATAATACATCACGTGAGAAATCAAGTGATTTATGACACGACTAATCATGCGATTATTAACGTGATATTTTTTTCCAGGGGTCGCATGCCGTCATCTTTGGATTCCTCGCAAAAGATTTCCTCTTCAAAAATCAAATTTCAAAATTTATTTGAAATTAAATGAACACAAGTTTTATCGTGTAATTATGGTTTTAAGCATTATTTGGCACGATCTATCGAATGAAAGGGCCTAGAACATCTTACCACACTTTTTTATGCCTCATTTTATTAAACCTAGGGCCATAAAAAACATGATTTAAACTTTATTATTCCCTAAAAATCTTATTTACTACAAAGCTAGTTTTCCCAAAATCACCAAAAAAGATACGTGTCCGCTTCATTTTGGACATACTGTAGATATAAACTTGAAATTCTGATGCATTATTTGTGGGTAGTAAATTGACCTGACCAGTTAAGGAATAGAAAATATAAATTAATCTAATTTAGCCTATGTTTAAATGTAGTAGTAGCGGTTACTTTATTAGACGATAAATTTATAAAAACCTACTTACTTGATCAGATCGTGAAAGAAACTGCATTAATAAAAACACAAGAAGATGTATAGTTTCTTTATCAGACTCTTCTAAATCAATTACTTTGTGAGTAAAGCTGGGGTAATTACTATCTTCTAATACACTAAATGATGGGACGTGAACATCTAAAACAAATTGTCTCAATTACTGAAAATGCTAGATAACTTGAGTTGTTAAAAAGTATCCTTATCTCGCCTAATTCATTACACAATAGATAAAATTATTTAAAACCTTACTTTGCAACGTACAATTTATAGTTTTCCTAAATATTTTTTTGTTCTAGTACGAGCTATTTGGTATTTGTAGATCTTCATTTTGGTCAGTAAACTCGCCCTCGTGAAAAACCTACTCGCTTGGATAGTAATCACCTGAAGAACAGCGGGGTTGGAACAAGAAATACTCGCGAGTACTTTTTTTAATGTAAAAAATTTTATACTTTTCCCCCGCAAGTTTTCTCATTCTTCTCGCAACCTGATAACACTCGCGTCTCGATGAACACCGAGGATACCTTGCCAGACCTGGAGAAATGCGCCAGTGTGCTTGACTCTCTGATACGACTCCCCAGCACCGCTGACCATATAAAAGCAACAGGAAAATTCTATAACCTTGGTCGACACCGTAGAGCCTGTGCTACACGCAACACGACAGCCGAGAAAAAAGGGGAAGTAACTTTGTGACTCAAGCGCCGCGCACTACTACCGCCGGAACTGTAAGCGCCACAGATCCCAAACTAAGATTGTAGAAAAGTAGGGATGAGATTGTTGCAAAAAGACGCTTAAAGCCACGACGTATTAACGCAACTACCAACACCATCGCCACCCATACAGCAGCCTATGGGAGAAATTACTGGCAGTGTAGTACACAGCTCCGCTCGAAGGCAACTTGGCAGAATTAGAGACCTTTGTGTTCGGCGACATCATGTTTCGAATTCTGCGTATATGTATCTTTATCTGGCAAGCAGCAACCATCACGGCGGTGCGACAGACCAATTGTCACAAAAGCGACAGCAGCTCTCTCCATCCACCACGCGCTCTTCGCCGCTTGTAGCGTGCTCACACAGACATGCACAGCTCTCTTCCCCATATCAGCCGCACTTTCTTACACGCGCTGCAAGCAACAATCAAGCTTTTATTTGGCTCTAACCGCTGTTCAAAAACGAGTCTTTTCTGCTCACAAGCCATCCCAGATGACTTAAAATTATTTAATTTTGCAGAAATTGATAGTCTTCTAGAGTGGGTTTCAGCTGACACGCGCTCTAAGGGATAAAGGTGTTTTTATGTGCTGTTTTTAACCTCCAATTTCATTGTTTTTTTTTTTTTTTGCACGATAAAATCTTGCAACGTGATTGCGACGTAAAAAGCGCTGAAAATATATTTGCAGGAGATTTTTGAGTCCATTCAAACTTGAAAACCGTACTGCAATCATTCCTATTTCAAGGGTGGAAATTGAGGTTGCAGAGATAAAACAGGGACTCAAAAACCTTCTGCGAATATATTTTCAGCGTTTGTTAAATTTCTATTAGATCTTCGCTTTCCGATTTCTACCATTGAAATAAGGGATGACGAGCAAGTGGTTATACTTATAGTACCCTGCAAAATTTCCTAATCGCACATTGGTCTAAAGTAGGATGGAACCAAGTTGCAAGATTCCATAGTGTGAAAAAATAATGTTATTAGAGGTTAAGCAACAGCACGTAAAAACAGCTCTATCCCTTACGGTGCGTGATAAAAGCAACTTACTCGAAAACATGATCAATTCCTGCAAAATTTAATACTTTTTTATAACATGTCCATCAGAAAGACCAGTTTCGGCGCCAATAAAGAGGACCAAAAATAGGATTTTCCAAACGTCAGACAAAAAGTAGAGTAATAGTCCTTGGTCATAATGCATGTATAAATTAATCTATTTTCGCCCCCTATAGGGTAGTATGAGTTTGAAATAATCTGAGAATCGTCGTCGTTCGAACAAAGTGTTCTTTAACTACGGTCATATGTCTGAGTTTATTTGTACTGCTTACTTGAGTACTAGCCTCAGCAGCTTTATTATCGCACCAAAGAGTCATTGGCAGAAAGGAGTTTTTCAGAATAAAGCTTAACGAGTTTTGTAGAGATACCATTTCCTGACTAGCCTCGCTCATTGCAACATATTCAGCTTGACAGGTCGATAAGGCTACGAATTTCTGTCTATGGGTTTTCCACGATACTGTGTCACCATAGAGTTTGATTATAAAACTTTTTCATCGAACTTAACAAGCCATGTTTCTTTATTTATTTCTTCCATTGGATTTGCCCAATCCTTAATGCTGTTGTTATTGTATTTGTCCCCAAACACGAGCTTTTCATAGAATCGAACATCACTGCTTTCGTAGTATTTTCCTTCTTCTGGTTTTAAAAATAAATATCTAGTTGGTTTGTAACCTATCAATACAACTCGTTTTCCCAGCTGATCAAACTTAGGTTCTGTTTTCCTTTGTACTTTGATATAAGCTAGACAACCAAAACGCTTCAGTTGTTCCAGGTTGAGTTTAAATTCTGGTTTGAACTTTTGTAAGGGCGGTATCATTTCATTCGAGCTATGAGGCGTCCTATTATAGAAATAAACGGCTGCATTCAGGGCAAGATCCCACATATTCTCAGGTAGGCGTGTATCATACATTAAAGCTCTCGTGAGTTTCTGGATGGTCTGATTGAAACGTTCAGCCACTCCATTATGCTCAGGTGTATCTGGGCTAGCTAACTGCAGCTCTGTTTCGAACTTATCTATAACTTCTTGTGTATACCCTCCTGTAAATTCTGTACCCTGATCATATCTAAGGTAACAGAACTTAGCATTGGATCCTAGTAAATTTGTCGAGCTTTTAATGAAGGATTCAAGACAATAACCTGTTTCGCTTTTCTGTTTCATAGGATACGCCATCGCAAGTCGTGAATAATCATCAATAAATACAGATATAAATCTGTATTTATTGGTATGTGTAGCTGGACTAATCGGCCCTATTGTATCTGCGTGAACAATTTGCAGAGGTTCACTCACTCTCTGTCTAGTCGAACTGAAAGGTAGCTTATTGAATTTTGACACAATACAAACTTCGCAATCAAGTACAGAATCATCGAACTTAATTTCTTTCAAGTTTTTCAAATTTGTAAACTTTCTTTGTAATTCTTTCAACTTTTGCAACGAAGCGTGTCCCAATCTGGCATGCCATAGCATAGCTTTATTAGTGCAAAACAAGTTATTGATTTTACTGATGTTAGATGCACAATCTATTCTCTCTAAATCAATTGATTCAGTTAAATTATTAATTTTTCTATCTTTTGGCTTATTTTCAAAATTTGAATAGCCAGAACATAGCTCGTTGCTATCTTCGTTTACTTCTATGTCTAATTCAGTGTCAATTTGCATCGGTTCATCAAGCTTATTATTTTCATCAATCTCTGTACTTTCGAGCTTGTCTTGTTCACGAGTTATCTTTTTGGTTGCGGGCTCAATCTCCTTATTGGGCGCAACACTTACAGTTGGATATTCACGACGCCTTGTGGTTATATATGCAACAACCTTATTTACTTTATTTTCATTTTTCTCCGAGTTATTTGTTTCTAACTCATTTAGCCAATAAGGTTGCTCATATATCCCAGAGACAAAGATCGTTTTTGATATCGGATCAAATATATCAATTTTCTTGTTATCCAAATAGATACCTAAGCCCTTATCAACAAATTTACTCAGTGATAGCAAATTTTTCGACAATGACATAGCATAAATTACATTTTTCAAGCTTAGAAAGTCATCATTTTTGGTGTAACCAGATATGTTACCCACTCCCTCCGATTTTAAAATCGCTGAGTCATTGTCATTTGCACATTTAATATCAATCTTTTTAGTATTATCAAAGGTTTTAAAAATTAATTTAGAATTAGTCATGTGCTCCGTAGCACCAGAGTCCGCCAGAAATCTAATCAGTTGGTTTTTATCGCTTTCTTCCACGTTAAGAGGTGTAGTGTCTACATATAGACCTTTGCATTCACCAGATTCGGAGGTTTTGGTAGGATTAGAGTTGTTTTGTGTATTTTGTCTACCTCTCTCCCGTGATCTGCCTCGGGCATGGCCTCTATCGAACTTGGTTTTCTTAGGGTTGCTACCCTTCTGTGGCTCATAATTGCGTCGTTTTACACCATGACTAAAGCCACCTCGTTTACCACCCCGATTATAATTTGAGGATTCATACCTTCTTTGGTTTACATTCTCCTTCAAAACCTATTCCAGCTGACTCTTCGTGTATAGGTAGTTAGCACGGACATGCCCTTCATACCTCTTGCATCTGAAGCACATTTTCCCTGATCTTGTGAATTCGTCCTGGTAGTGGCCCTTGTTACCGCATTTGTAACAAAGCGCCCCAGGATCAGACACGTAATATGCTTTTGCTCCAGCTTCTGCAGGTTTTCCAGCTGATTCGCCTGATCCAATTCGAGCTGTTTCCTGTCGTACAATATAATCTTTAAGTTGGTTTAAAGTTAAAAGTTTACCAGTCGTATTCTTATTCAAGAATTCAGACTCTTTAACTTGAGGTAAATGTACGACAATCGCTTCATAGAATGCATCGCATATTTCGTCGTCTGATAATAAAGGTGTATCGGGTAATTTATTATACGATCAAACTAATTTATCAAATCTACCCCAGAAAGCTGATGCTTTCTCTTTATTTTGATTATATCGGATAGAGTGCAATTCTTTTCGAATGCTTCTTCGAGTGCAATTCTTTTCGTAATAAGAGATATCAATTCTATTGATAATAATGTCTCTAACTCGAACTTGAAAAAAGTTTGATCAGGCACGCGCGATGGTTTAACCGTCGAATCAATTACGTACAATAAATCAGTGAGAGTTAGTTCTGAAGTTAAAAAGTCTAAAAATGTATTAACATTCAAAATTTGTATTAGTTTGTATTCTCTACGAAAAGTACTATATTTCTTTGTTACTTCGATCTGTATTTTATCTTTTATATTGGTACTTTTATTCGAATCAATTTTGTTAACTTCATCCTGAACTAGTTATGCTAAAAATTCTCTACTCACATCAGGTTTTGTGACTACTTGATTTGTAGCTTTGTGATTCGATGACTGACGGTTATCTTGTGCAGATTTTCCAGCTGATAAAAGCTGCTCTGCCTCGTACAGTCGGTCTTGTTCTGTCCATTCCTGTACCTTTTCTGCCATCCAGCTGTACCTCTCTTCCACTGCATATTAGTGCCTGTTCAATTCGTCGACTACGTCATCATGTACTCGATTGCACTAATTTTCAATTATCCCTCTCAACTCTTTGTTTTCTTTCTCTAATTCGGCCATCTTAGCCGTTACCTCTGAAATTTCAATTTTTTCATTAGAATCATTTAAAGAAAACTTTCCAAATTTAGCTGTCCCCACATCCTGACGGAATTTGTTCAGTCCCAAATTCAGTTGTATCTGTATATTTGATTTAACAACTGGGGTGGATTTACCTTTCAAGCTTTTCTCAAACTTAACCTTCCAGCTGTCATTTTCCCAAAAATCGAACTTTTGCTCTTTTTCTCTATCAAGTTTATAGGCCGGCCCACCGTCAGCAATTTCAGTGTCAACCTCCAGCTTTGGGGACGAGGTATTCCCACGTCGGCTTGGGTCAACCGTCTCAGCTGAAGCCACCTCTTCAGCTCGGAACTTTTTGATCTTCTTCTTCAAAGATTCCAGTAAACGTTCCTCGATGCGAGAGTTATCTAAGAACAATTTGTAAATGAGTTGTTTGTTTTGACGAACGACAATCAAAATAAACACTCTATCACGTGTAGCAATTTATTAAGCATGTGCTTGTTGAGTTGACGAACAACAATCAAGAAAGCAATGCGAATTGCATGTTTATATTTTTAAAAGGAATAAAACCGTGATTTTACAGCATACACAGTGTAGCAGCAACAACATACACTACCCTGCATATACCGACCAATATTAAAATTTTTGGAACTGAACAGCATGCTATTTCAATATGTACATATTTTATAGTGGTAGATCGAATTTTAATTTTCGAACTTATTAGAAAAATTCAAACTTTCCCGCTCTAACGACTTCCCGCGTTGCCGGGCGCCGCCATTTTGCCTCGCCGCGTGCGCACAGGCACGTTTAAACACGTTGCCGGCCTCGAGCTGATTCTCGGAATCGCCTGCCGCATGCCGCGTTGTTGCTTTTGCGTCATGAAACTTTGACTATTCTCATGCACGCATTCGAGCATAAAAACACTGCGACTTACCTCGTGTCTTCGGCATCTGCAAAGTTACCCTCTTTGCCCGATCAGACATGCTTTCCCTCGAGCTGAACGGCAGGTCGTCTCCTTGGCCTTTTTCCTCCGCAGGCGTCAAACGTTGCCGATCGAAACAGGAGCGAAAGACAAAACACTTCTAACTTGACTTCAAGCTTTTGATCGATCTTTATACTTTCAATGGTTTTATCCTGAAAAGGCAAATCCGTAATTTTGGCACTTCACTCGCGAGTTATTTTCAAGTGCACGCGCAGGTCTAGAGAATCCCAAGCAGCGCAGTGGAAGCGTGCTGGGCCCATAACCTGTTCAGATTAAACTAGACCCTGTGTGACTTGGGAAAATAAACACTCTTTGTTCGTCCTATAAACACCTTTTATTATTCAATCTTACCTCGAGCTTACTTAACAAAATTAATTACAAATAATCAAGCTGACAAAACAATAGAATCACTGAAACACAAAATACTCGCGAACGCGTCTGTCTCGTATGGGAGCAAACAGAGAAGAGAGCGTCGCCGCCATAGCCGCGACGTCGACGCTGGCCGCAGTTGGACGGGGAGAGGGGGAAGCATAGTCCCATCGTGTTCTCTCCGCAGTCGTTGGAATTCTGCTCGCTTATCCTCAGCAGTATACCAATAGGGCCAATAGCGGTGCGGGCAGCCCCTGAATCGCATAGGGCGCGTAGGCGAAATCCGCCAATTACCACTTGAGCCCACCAACGACTGCAGTCTATGTTGGAAGGGGAATCTCCTTTCAATGGCATAACTTCGTTGCCTTCTGTCTGCCCTAGAGATGGGTTTGACGTCCCTTGGGTGTCCTCGGGAAACTTAGAGACCCCGTCTACTTTTCCCGCCTTGAGCGAACATTCTGGGCAAGACTTTTTATAATAGCCGGGCCAACCACAGCCATAACACTTGATCGGAGACTTGGCTGGACCATGGCTTGCTTGACCCGCGTTGTGGTTTTTCGTGGGCTCTCTTTAGAGCTTTCATTCACCTGGTACCTCTTCAATGGTAATCGAGGAGGTACTTTTCGACTGATTTTTCTTGTCATTCCGCTTGCTTTCTCAAGCTTTTATCGCCAGTTGGGGCTGAGAGCCGTGCGAACTTGCATTGCCAGGAACTCTAAATCTCTGTCGTGAATCAATTTCTCTGCTGCTCTGGCGTGCGTTATCAGTATATCTAGATTAATTACCTTCGATTTTGGCACCAGCATTTTAATCTTAGCCAGCATATTATCGTAAATTATGCTGAGCTGGACTTCCTCTCTCAGTTGCACGTCTAGACGGCTTAGAATGGTTAGTACAGCAAAGATGTAGTCTCTGACCTTTTCTTTTTTCCCTTGAGGGCGAGCATGCGCTTCCGCCAATAGTTGCATCTGTACATCTTGATCTACTCCGTAACTTCTTCTGGCTGCTTGGCAGAAGTCACTCCTGGTGACCCATGTGCGACACAGCTGTCTACACCAAACTAACGCTGGCCCTGTCAGTATATACAATAGCGCATTCAGTGAATCTTCTTCGTCGAGATGCGATGACATTCTGATGTAAGCGGGCTGGTTGGGGTGGCCTAGAAAGGCCAAGTAAAGGAGGCGCGCGCCCTCGTTGCGCCACGTAGCCGCAGGTATCTGTGGAGTCCCCTCCTTGGAGAGCGGAGCGATGGAGAGGCCTGCTGTAAAGCAGGCGGTGAGATGGCAGGCAGGCAGAGAGAGCCTGCTGAGGCTTCCAGTCTTTGGCTTCTTCGTTGCCTAGAGAGCGGACACAGCTCGAACGTCTCTAGGTCGACACTTGGATCGAGTCTGAACGAGGGAGGGCTTTTCTTCTTTGTATTGTTACGGGGCCTATCCCAAATAGGGATCGGCCCATTCAGAAATTACTAACAGTCCACCGCCACGGAGGCCATGGGCTTCGGAGGAGTCTTTTCCTCGACCAGGGGTGCCTTCCCTAGGGGAATCGATAATGGGACCTTGGGGATCTCATTAGTGATGACTCTGGGTTTGCGGCGTTGTTCCGGGGGTCTGGGAGCAGTCGGCCTTCTCTTCGACGGCGACAATTTCCCTGCCGTCGGCCTTCCCTTCCATGGAGAAATACCGATGCTCCTGTGCTGTGTCGTGTGCGCAGACTGCTTGGCCGCTATCTTCCGACTGATAATCTGTAGCCGTGTCGCCAGATTCGCGTCTTGGTCCTGAAGCTAATGAGTTCAAAAAAAAGAATATATATATACAAGGTTGGCTGAATAAATCAATGTACACAAATTTCGCGGGAAAAAGACGACTTGCCTCAGTGTAAAAACTCTCGCGAATAAGAGAGAAAAGCCGGGGCAAGCGAATGATTTATTTTAAACAACAAAGAAATTTTACGGTTGAAAAAAGACTCTAAATTAGATCAAAGAGAGAAAGAAACGCAATTACAATTGACGCAGAACAGGAAAGAGACTCTAATAAACCAATAATAAAATAGAGAGATAAAGAAACGCACTTAAATTACACTATCGCCGCGAGGTACCTTAACGCACGCTGGAGAGCTCTCCTACCTGAATTGCAAACGGGACGTGGACGGCGCGACGTAAAGCCCTGACCGCACGTGGATGGGATGCACCTTCCTCGGTCGCAGGTAGCGATCGCCGAGTGGAGATCGGCACGCCGAGGAACCTCGCACGTGGCCGAAGTCCCAACACTCGAAGATGACACTCAAACAGCACACCGCACGCAAAATTGCACTCACACACGCGACGCACGGAAATACAAGAAGGGATAGTCGATCGTCGTGAAAAGGACGTTAATAACGACTCTATTCGCACGCAGTTAATACAGAATTATTCGCTAGGCGCAGACAAAAGAAATTCGCAACGACGACTGATAACTTGAGAGGAGCTGTCAGAACTGAATGACACGTGCTTCCGCGCGCCAGAGCCCGCGCAAACGGCAAAGGCCCACAGCGGCGCGCGCATGCGCTCGACCTCTCTCGCCGCAACCCTCGCCGCTCTACAGCGCGAAATTCAAAATTAAGTAAGCGACTCTGCAGAACCTGAACACGGCTGTTGGAGTCGGGATTACCCGATGGTATAGGCGAAGGTCCCGGAGGTCCGGATCAGTCGTGATCCGCGCTGGAATATCTATTAACTGTAGATGTTCCTGCCATTCGGCATTCAGCACGTTGAATGACAACTCTGGGGTGTTTGGCCTTGGCCGAGACGTGAACGGCGGTTCCGTCTGGGCACTGTTATGCTGGTAATCTGGAGCGGGTTCGGTCTGGGCAGCGACGTCGGCAGTGAGATACTACCTGTGCTGGCGACGCTCTAAGATGAACGCTCGGTTGGTCTTAGCGAGCAGCAAAGAAGAATTCAGCAAGAGAAGACGAGATACAGAATGAGGCATGGATATTCGGAGGGGATGGAGTAAAGAACTTCCTATATAACATTCTAAATAGCATATGGAGGGGGGACGGCTTCCCAGTGGAATGGAATACAGGAATAATCGCACCAATATACAAAAAAGGAGATAAAGACGAAGCAGGGAACTACAGAGGGATAACGCTGATGGATACGAAGAAAAAAAGGTACTAGATGACACACAGATGGGATTTAGAGAAGGAAGAGGCACAGTGAATGCGATATATATATAGTAAAAGCCTTAGTAGAGAAAGAAATAAAAAAAGAAAAAGGAAAAGTGTTTTTATTCTTTGCTGATATAAGAGCGGCGTTTGACAAACTAAAAAGAGAGGAGATATGGAATATTATGGAAGAGAAAAAAATAAAAGACAAGTACATAAGAAAAATAAAAGAAATATACAAAGATGTACATAGCAGAGTGAGACAAGGGTGCCCACTCAGTCCGGCGCTATTCAACATCGCCTTTGCAGATTTAGAACAAGAAATGGAGAAAGTATAGGAAGGAGGGCTGATTCTAGGTAATAAGAAAGTAAACTCAATAGGATACGCAGATGATATAGTGTTAATAGCAAACAACGAAGAAGGAATGAGCAAAATGCTTAAGAGATTCAAGAAATACATATAAAAGAAAGGGCTGGAACTGAATGTTGAAAAGTCGAAGATAATGAGATGTAGAAAGAGGGGAGGCAGGAAGAAGAATGTAACATTCAAATGAAACGGAAATAAATCGAGAAGGTTAAAAGTTTCACATACCTGAGGTACGAGATGAAATGTAATAACAAAGAAGAGGAACAGATAAAGAAAGTAAAAGGGAAGGCCAACGCAGCACTAGGGAAAATCTGGAGCATAGGGGAAAAGCTGTTCCAAGAAAACTGGCAACTGAGGATGAAGCTCTTTGACTGCTTGGTAAAAGCACTGATACTGTATGGAGCTGAAATCTGGGGGTGGAAGGAAGATACAGAAATATAGAGCATACAAGAAAAGTACATGAAATAGGTATTAAAAGTGGACAGGAACACACCAAGACACGCTCTAATGTTAGAAACGAGAAGAGAAGGAATAGCGGTTAAGGCAGGGAAAAGAGCGCTAAAGTACGAAGAAAAACTAAAGGCAACAGAGAAAGGGATGCTGCTAAGAGTGCTGGAAGGAACTACAGAAGGAGGCGAGAGGGCAGCATAGAGTAATGGAAGATGCGAATTATAGGAGAAAATACCTGGAAGGCAGAGGAATCTCACTACAAGGATATATGGATAAAATGGAAAAAGGTCCAGTATGGCCGGATATAGAACAGATAAGCAAAGATATAGTGAGACAGCAGTGGAACGAAAAAATGGAAAAATCAGTATATGCAAAAGAAATAAAGAAAGTAATAGAGAGCTACGGAGAAACGCCAGAGTATCTCAAAAAAGGAGGAAAAAAAACGAAACAAAGAACTGGAGACGCAAGCAAGATTTAGACTGGAAAACGAAACAAGAGCAAATAAATACTGGACAGAAGAAGAAAACAGGAAATGCAGAATATGCAGAGAAAAAATGGAGACGGCAAAACATATAATGGAAGAAGGCGAAAATACAAAAACGGAAGGAACATGGAAAGATGAACATAAAAAAATAAAATGAGTGAAACAAAAAGATTGGTGGAGAGACTAGATTGGACTTCTGCAAAGGATACGGGAGTTGGACATCTGTGTGCTGGAAAAGGACAATGAGGAAAAAACAGGAAAATAGAAATGGTGGAAAAATCTCAAGACGAAAGACGAAGTAATTAGAGAATTGAGAAGAAGAATAGAGAAATTAGAAAACAAAGAGACAGAAGAGGACACACAAGTAAGAAATGAAAAAGCAGCAACAACAGAAGAAAGTGAGGAAGAACCAGAAAGAGACAGGAAAGAAAGAAAGAGACACGAAAAGTCCTTGTTCATCAGAAAAGGATTATACTGGAGACATATAGAGATAAAAGAGTGGATAAAAAAGAAAATAGGAAAGGAAGGATGGTGGACAGGAAAGGTTAACGACAACATGCTGAGGATAGACTTCGAAGATGTAAGAGGCAGAAAGAAACTTTGGAAATGGAGATGGGTGGCAAGAGAGGAAAACTTTTATGTATTGGACGAATGACATAAAAGAAAGGGAGGATAGATTCCACCTGATAAAGATATCAAGACAGTTAGAGGAAAAGAAGACAGAAAAAAGTGAGAAAATCAAGATAAGAGTAGAAAATAAAAGGATCAGAATCGGAGAAGAATGGTTCAAATGGAATAGGAAAGAAGGAGGGTTAAAGAAAATTACATAAGAGGAAGCAGACGAGGAACCGCCAATAGAGAGCTGGAAGGAAACGACGCTGTGTGAAATGAGGATGCAAGAAGAAATGGAAAAGAAGGAGAGAGAGAGAGGAAAGAGATGAAAATGCAGGAGTTAAAAAGAATAGAACAGGAAAGCAAAGAAAGGAAACAATAGAAGAGTAAGAACAAGCAGGGAGTAACAGAAAAGAAAGAAAGGGAAGAGACAAAGGAGATGACAACGCCAACAAAAAAGAGGTAAAAGAGGAAAAGACGGATATGGAACAGAGAAAAGATGAGAAAAAGGAAGAGTAGAAAGAAAATCCAGATAAGTGAAAAGAGAAGAGAAGAAGAGAGAAGAGAAGAAGAGAGAAGAAAAGAAGAGAGAAGAGAAAACAACACACGAACAAGTACACTGACACATACACACACATAATAATTACACATACATGAATGAAAGTACACACTACGCAAACAGGTTACACATGCAATCACACACAAAATATACATACACATAATAAAATAAAAGTAGGAGAAAGAAGAATAAATATAAATAAGAAAGAAAACTATATGTAAAAACTCTAAAGTTGAATAAATAGATTATTAATTATTATTATTAATTATGAGTGAAACTTTTTAAACATGAGGATGGACCGAAGTATGAATCGAGAAGCACTCTCGGAGGAGATTCATAGCGTGGAGCTTCAATAGTGCATTTCTTAACAGCCTGAATGGACGCAAATAAGCGGAAATATAGAATTCTCGACGCGACTCCTAACGGAGTTTCGTGTTCCGGGTATGTCTAGGTTGACTTGTAGTCATACAAGACGTCCAGTATCTTGGTGGACGGACGAACTCGCAGCACTTAGGAAAGATAGTGTGCATTCTAGGAGAAGGGCTCAGGGTGCTTTTAGCTTGCGATGGAAAAGGGCGAGACTCATACTGATCAAAAAAGCAAAAAAGGAAGCGGATGCGGATACTTCCTATAGACGGGGGAAGCGCTGATTAAACTGCGAATACTAAGCGCTGTGCACGATGCATACGACCTTTCTGCAGTACGGCTTTAGAAAGGGGAGATCGACGATAGGAGTTAATAGAGAGGTCACTGCGAAGAAAATAGAAAAAGTTAGAAACGTGACTAGAGGTATCGTTGTTCTGGTAACGCTAGATGTAAAAAACGCGTTCAACTCAGAAAGGTAGGTCAACATTCTCAACATTCAACAAAAAAATGACCTATATAACTGCAGGGATAGCGAAGGGTTCGATCTTAGGACAGGATTTCTAGGATATCTTGTACGACGGACTTCTGAAACTAGAAATGTCAAGAGACGTGATACGTGTAGGATACGCAGACGATGTAGCCGCGATTATAACGGCACGGGACGTGAATATCGCGCAAACAAAACCGAACGCGAGTATGAGTAGCGTACAATTCTGTATGTTAAAACACCGGCTGACTTTAGCACTTAATAAGACCGAAATTATTCTCTTGACAGAAAAACGAAAACCTATTACCATACCGATGGAGGTAGGCGGAGAGATTATAATGACGAAACCATCGGCAAAGTATCTGAGGGTAACTCTAGATACGAAGCTAAATTACGGTGAACATCTAGATTGCATTTGTAAAAGGAACCGTGATTAGAATAGCGCAGCTTAGTCAACTCATGGACACGTGCGCGGGCCTATCAAGGCCAACATTTAAACGGCCATTCATGGCGACCACTCTATTCTATTATACGGAGCAGAAATATTTAGCTGACGCTAGAAGTATGAGCAAGTATGAAAAGATAATAGCGGTACAGCGCAGGGGAGCCCGTTGAATAGCGTGCTCCTACCGGATTGTCGCGGCCGAGACATTGATAATGATCGCGGGTGTAACCCTCCGTAGATCTTGCAATTGAACGTAAGCGCATCTACAAGGCTCAATTGACGTCGAATAGCATCTCGATCGCTGAGGAAGAAAAAGAATTAACAATGCGCAATTGGCAGACTAGTTGAATCGAATATCCAAAGGCTAGGTGGACTAGTATCTTTATCAATGTAGACCTAATGTAGACAGGAAGTATGGAATGTGCAGAGAAAGAGGCCGCGCGACAAAGTCCAGCGGTATCAGCAGCGAATCAGATCGCTGTATTGACTTGCGAGTCAATCATTGCAGCCTAGCGGCGAAGGCCTGCAAGAGGAGAGGTGGCGCTGTTGGCTTGACGACGCCTGTCAAATCGGCAGTTCTTGTTGACCCGTGGTGACCACACACATCATCAGCAGCGAAAGAAATGCGCGCTAGTGAGCAGTGAGTGACGAGACATAGATAGATAGATCGTTATTTTACTAAAAGCAAAAAACAATACATATCGTTGAGATCACTTGACTGTGTCTCATACAAACTAATAAAGAGAGAATATAAAAATATAATTACAGCGTTATAGAAGGTAAAATTGTTTGTCCTACACAGTTTAAGATAATTCTTTGGTAAAAATACCATCACACAAAACAAGGAGAATCACATTTAGTCATGTTAAATATCTCAGTATAAAATATCACAATAAACCTTACAAACTTTACGCTGTACACGTGAGGTTTGGTCATAGACCTATCTGTATTGCACCTTTAGTGAGTACATAATACTGGAAAATTATTACGGCCTATATGCCGAGTCAGACTAGATTAAAAACGCAGCGCCAGAGGGCTCAGAGTCATCACGATTCGATGGTTAGCAGATGTCGCCGCAGTACCCCCTTGAAGGAGGCGAGAAATGGTAGGTTTCGCAGGGCAGAAGGGAGAGAGTTCCAGAAACGAACACCCTGAACCTGGAAGACTCTAGACCCGGTCTCGGTGTTCACTGTAGGTATGCTTACGGAGGAACTCCTCTACCGGAGGGTCTCGGCTTGTATTTAACGAAGAATGAGGCCGGGTTCACCGATTCGAATCACCTTGTATAATAGAATGGCCTCAAAGTAGAGCCTTCTGGAATCGGTGCGTAGCCATTCTAGACGCCTCCGGTAGGGACTAATATGTTCATCCCTTCTAACCCCGAAGATGAATCTCACACAAGAATTGCTCAGTCTTTGTAACCGTATTCGTTGTTCGTTAGACGCGCGCTCACCCCCCCCCCCTCTATGTCAGACCAGGAACCTGACACCCGCATGGCAGACATATTTAAAGCCCAGTCTCTGTGCAATGGGCCTCAAGTTTTTAAACAACAAGAACTTTTCCTGGAACAGCATTTCATTTATAAAAACTTTATGTCCGGTCATGCAGGCAGCAGCCCCCTAGTCCAGAACACCGGACTTGATGTCGTTTGTGGTCAGATAATTGTTAGCAAGCGCGCTTTTTGCTCGCATAGTTTCCCTGACCAAGCCCGGGCTCGCAAGCTCGACCACGGGTGATGGCAGCACACCTCGAGGTGTCGCCGACCCTGCTGGGATCGTGCTATTCCTCCGAGCCCTGTCTGGTCTACGTGCGCGCAGTACGTGAGTACTGGTGATGTGGCTCCTCTGCAGGGTGGGAAGGACGGCGCTGAGCAGTGCGAAGGCAAAAATGTCCGAGGTTTTCTCGTCGAAATTATTACCATCTTTTATCAATCCATTAATTATTACTTCGCACCCTTCAGCACCGCCACCCCCCGACCCCACGCCGTCGCCAGAGCGCGCCATCCGAGGAGAGGAGCATCGAACCGCAGTCCGAAACCGGCATCGAGTTCATGTCAATGTCCTGACGAGCACGATGAAGCTTTCTGAGTAATTGTTGCGTTTGTTTATTTATATAATTTTATGTAAAATTTCATGTAAATATTTTCAACAGAAACCTTATTATTTCATAAACTGTCAGCATAACTAATTGAAGGTCAATTTTAGTTTTTCAAATGAAAATCGCTATTTTTCCCTCGGATTCCGAAAAAGCACAAAATTTTACGTTCGGATTGGTATTCAGTTTAGGGGTCAAATTGATCCCTGAAGGTCATTTCAAGGTCGAATTCCCGCTTAGTGCAGATAAGCTGGTTAATCATGATATTGCTGTGTGAGTGAAAGAATGCAGTTTTTGCAGTCAGTCTGTAAGCTTTATGCATTTTTTTGAATATCTGTAAACCTGTTTGTTTCAGTGATGAAGCGACATTCATAAGCAATGGTAGTCTCAATAGGCATAATTGCCATTATTGGTCACCAGAAAATCGACATTGGTATCGTGAGGTACTTAATCAACATCGTTGGAGTTTACATGTGTGGGTCGGTATTTGCAATGGCCAAGTAATTGGACCACATTTTTTTGAACGTACCATTAATGGTAAAATGTATTTAGAATTTTTGGAAAATGATTTGCCAGAATACCTAGAGAATATTCCTCTTGCAATAAGAATAAACTTATGGTATCAACAAGATGGTGCTCCGGCTCATTATGCTCGTATTGTACGGACATTTTTGAATCAACAATTTCCAAATCGATGGATAGAACGAGGTGAACCAGTTTTGTGGCCCCCTAGATCACCAGATCTGAACCCGCTAGATTTTTTTTTATGGGGATACGTAAAAGATGTTGTGTATAGTGAAGCTCCAACGACAAGACTGAATATGATGTATAGAATAAGAAGAGCTTGTGGAGCGATAACCCTCCAAATGCTTAGAAATGTACAACATAATTTTCGCCGTCGATTACTGTTGTGCTTAGGAGAGAGCTGATTACAATGTGATATTGCCTTAAGTGACTGAGACACTACACGATCTTGCCTTAACTGGCTGGGTCAGTACACGATCTTACCTTCACTGGCTGGGTCACTACACTACACGATCTTGCCATCACTGGTTGGGTCACTACACGATATTAATTGGCTTCCTCTTTGGAGAGCAACACAACCACAAATCGGCCCTTTTTAGGGTCCAAGAAATGGAGCCGGGAGACCCCCTACGTCCTCGTCGTCGGCTCCGGGGGTGCTTACAAGTTTCATGAAAATATGACCATTAACGCGAAAGCTCATCTGGACGTAAAATTTCGCGCTCTTTTCTCTTTTCAAATCCGTGGTCAAAAATAGGGAACTTCGTCCAAAAACGAAATTTGACCTCCAAATGACCTTGATGAGGAAGGACAAGGGCATGTTCAAGGTCATGGAAGGGTCAGCACTTGGATACCCAATAACTTCTGTCTGAGGCATGGTTTTAAAAACACGGATTTACCAGCTTAATGCCCCAAACAGAAATTTGGCCTTGAAATGACTTGTAGAGTTTACTTTGACCCCTAATGCAAAAGCTCATCTGGACGTAATATTTAGCGTTCTTTTCGAATCCAAGGTCAAAAATATTTGGTTATATTCAAAAAACAAAAGTTGACCTTCAAATGACCTTGAAAATGAAGTTCAAGGACATATTCAACGTCACAGAAGGGTCAGCCCCTCAATGCCCAACAACTTTTGTCTGAAACATTTTTTGATTAGATTGCAATTTGTCATGTTATTCAGCTGTCTAAGTTAAAATGGGACACCCTGTATATATATATATATATATATATAT
>QLSS01000188.1:124460-137437 GCA_024372645.1 Trichomalopsis sarcophagae | reverse complement strand
AAACTTATTCAGATCCACAATATTTTGTATTATTTTTTAATTGCTCCTTCAGCAAAATAATCGTGATTGAAAATATTTAAAAAGGCATTAACATTGTATATTCAAATAATATGTTATCTATTGGAACTATAAATTTAATTGGAAGAATCTACTTGCCAATGAATTGGCAGCGGTTTTTTTACTTTATAGCCAAAACCCAGGCATTTATAGTATCTAGGTGGTTGCATCTCTTGATTAATCTTCCTGATTCTGCAATTAACTCAACCTGCTTTGGGCTTATCTAAGGCAACCGCCTATTGGGCAATCTGGGCAGGCAGCGTTATGACAGCCTAATAATTTGTAGTAACTACGACTATAATCATTGCAAATGAGAGCACTGCATATACTTATGTGGAAAGTTGTGATTGACTTAGATGATCCTAATCATTTTTAAAATATGGATTATAATTAGTTAAGTTATTAATTACTACATTTTCGTATTGTGTATCTTTGTCTGTGAAAATAGCTAAATATTTCTACATATGTAAGCTTTTGTAGAAATATTTACCCATTTTCCGTTTTATGAAGCTTGAACAAGTAAGTAATTTTATTCCTGTTACACAAATTCAGAGTTCTGAATTAAGATAGTTAATTAACATTTTTATTTAATAATATTCTTTTAAATGAAATTAACATACCTGTTATACTGTTGTTTGGTAGCGTGTATCCAATTAGTTGACCTAACCCAAATCTAGAACTTTTCCTTTTCAATATAGGAGCTGAATATTGACGATTGTATATTTTTTCTTTATCTAAAATATATCAAAAATGTTGAATTGTGTAATTATCAAATATACTTTTAGTAAGCATAAAAATAACGTAAATACTTTGCGAGGATAACATTAGTACGCATTCGCACTCCCCCGTTCTTTGTACCCTTATTTACTGCCACTACATTCTTGTTTTGTACATAAGGGAAAAAATGTTTGCTAACTAATGTACACAAGTATACTTTTGTTGATTGCTGTTGCGACTAAATATTCTGGTAAGAAATACAGGAGCGAGGTTATTATTGGAATACACTTTACTTTAGATACAAATAACTTCCAATTTATTTATTAATAGTTAACAATGTCGTGTAGGTTGGGATCATTACGCCAATAATAATTTTGCAGATAAGTATTAATGCCGCATATATTTTAGCGAAGTGATGTTTTCTCATCCATGTCGCGTTGTTAATGAGCGGAGCACTCGTTGCTCTGCATAAAATAGCGTAGTTTAGCTTTGTACGAGTTAGCTTAGTTAAGCTCTGATTGCTAAAGCAATTACTTTAATTTCGTCATTCAAATTTGCCCGCGCGCTTACATCGATGGCGACGGGTTCCATTTCGTCATTTTGCTGTGGGCCGTTTTGGTTACGGGACATTTACCGGACAAGCGACCTGATTTTTTGTTTTGAAGTTGCCCACTTGGTCGTTGGCTGTGCTCTGCGGTACCATGGGAATTTAGGGACTAGAAGAAAGTACGAAAGCTAGCTGAACAGGCAACAATAGTTAGATATTGACAAATGACATTTGTAAATTGACGGAGATACACACCAAGGAAACCTCATGTGGACATCCACAGGCTTCTGGAGATTCAGGGATAGTTAAGAGTGTTAGAAGATTTATTATCATGTCATAAGGTGTATGAAGATGAAGCCAAATTCCACTTCGTACGCAGATACCTGATTCAAGATATTCATTAAGAGGTCCAGTATAAAATAAATGAATAGTCTCGTCAGAGGATAGGAGTACAGAGAGCTACAAAAGTTTCTTACTTAGCGATGCGCCAAAACTGTCAAACAGTCAATAGAATAGGCTGTTCCAAGGCCCCTAAATTGGCTCGAAACGCCCTTCGGGGGCGTTTCGTTTTTTATCAACTAAAATTTTAGATTGATCTGAGGTCCGGAAGCTGAGATATATATTAGACCTTAGTTTGACCTTTAACACGAATTTCTTAGGCTGGGCCCGCGCGAAACGTACAATTTTGTTGATAGCAGCCGAACGCTTCTTACGATCTTGTTGAAAAACTAAAGTAAGGTTAGGGAGAATATTAGGAATCTTTTAATTCTTCTCTCTTGATCTCCTCCTGTTTCAATTTCAGAGCTGCAACGTCAACACCTACTGAAATAAATCGCGCGATTAGTCGTGCGATTATTCTCGTGAGAAACTTTTTACTGACATTTTTTTCATGTATCAAAACCTCACGCGATTTTCGCGCGATTTTAGTAGGGTATAGGAACAGAACTTCTTAAAGAGGCTGGTAGACAGTGTCAGTGCCATCAGAGCAAATTTCGTTCTTGTCACTAACTCACAAATTACTTATATTGTCAATAAATATCATCAAGTTTTTCGTCCTGATCAGTTACGGGCAACCAAAAAATAAGGAGTATTTTATCATACCCTCATGAAAGGCCCCTCAGTCCTGCAAAGAGCTTGTCCTTTTTCACTAGCAAAACTCAAAGCATCCAATAAGAAGTCTCGGAAATAGTGCAGAATAAGTAACTGTCGTCTTTCAGACAGCTCTTGGGCTGCCTCTTCGCACATAGTACTAAATAACAACAAGGGATGGCCTTCATGTGTGGATTATCACAAACTAAACATGGCAACGATTCTGCACCGTTACCCCAGTCTGCACATGCATGATAGCATAACCATTTGCTACAATAAGGAGATTTTCATGGCATTAGATATACGCCATGCCCATCACTAGATTCTGGCAGCCCCAAAGGTTGTGTCTAAAAGTCATCACTCTCATAACATTGAGTTTTCGAAACACCACTCATAACTTTCGACGCTGCATCAACTTGGCACTGGAGAATCTTTGTTTTATTTACTTAGACGACGTTCTTATTGCTTCCACGTCTAAGGGGAAACATCTAGACATATTGCTAAGTCGCTTCAATGAATATAAGCTAGAAGTCACGAGAAATGCAGTCTCGGCGTGATAGAGCTAATCAAGGGGCGCTACCGCGCCCGCGATGACAAGTGTAAGTACTAGAGTACTATACGGGCTGTCAGGTAACTTTATATTCTTGAGAATAAAGTTTTCTAACCTCTAAAAAATATTCAAACATGTATATCTTAATGAAATACATTGTTTTATCAGGCGTATCAATGCTACTTTCAAAGATATTAAAAGAACTTTTATTTAAAAATAAGTTTTGTAAAAAATGAACGATCTGTTATCATTCTATAGCATACCAAAATGTTGTGTTGTATTTTTCTTTTCAACTTTTTTTTCTTCTCCTAACTTCCGTTCTTATCATCAAAACTTTTGTGGCGCGAAAAATTAAATCAAATTAGAAACAAAATGTATATATAATAAAAAGATGCAGTCGGTGCATAGTATTTACTAAAATGAGTAGTCGTCAAATTAAAACGAATGTAGTGACGGCAACAGCCTTCAAGGTACCTGGTGCCCAGGGTGGACAGTATCAACGTCGTCTTCAAGAGTTTCAGGAGAATGTAACGTCACCGTCTTTTTCTAAAACAAAAAATTTTTTCTCGGAAAATAATATCAAAAGCCAAACTAACGACGCGATACGCTGTGCGTACATTAGATTGTATATGCACGAACATCCGTCTGTCTACAAAAAAGGTTCACACACTAAAAATAATCTCTCCGCGATATACCTACAAGTTTCTGGGTTTTCGGCTTTTTCGTTCCCAGAGGCCTTTTTCTTAGTAAACAAGATAATATACCAAGTGGAATCTTAAGTGTCGCCGTTTCCCTTCGGAGACGTGCCTCTCGAAATGTCACTGGGTATAATTTTTCCTTAAAACTATAGGCTAATAGGGCCAGCTGCAAACTATAAAATTCTAGATATCACCCTGCTTGTCCCCAGTTTTACGACCCAAAGCGTTGGGAAAATTCGGGCGGAGCGGAAATCTGGCGATATTATCTGTTTACAGTCGCGCACGTGCATTGAAAATCTGTATTTTTCCGTCTTGTCCCCTCATGTAAATCTTGAAACCACTCTACCCCCTGCTGTTATATAACCGAAAATAGATTTTTCCACTGCATATCTTTCTTAATTTTACAAACAAATAGTTGCTTAATTATTAAGAATTATTATAAACATTTTATTATTAAGTTAATCAATATTTTCTTAGATTTTAATTTGCATTAAGACAGTGCACTTTTATTTCAAATCCAGTAAAAATAAAATTTACAATAAACATTAGTTAACAATAAATTTGAGATTTTCCATAAAAACAAAGAAAATATTACTATTCCATACAGAATCATCAACAAATATCAGAACCTTAAGTGCAATGAATAAATTATAATTATTTAGTTAAATAAATAAATAATGTTAAGTATTAGTTTACTCATATATACACATAGTTACACCAAAAGCCCTAGTTAAGTTTATACTACTAAAGCTACAAAACAATAATAAAAGATTATTAATTGTTCAAATATTCAGTTAATTATAAATAAATAATACAAAAATGTTAAATGCAGGAAAACCAAACCACCGAAAATGCATCAAAACACTCCATCATTTTTATAGTAATTATTACTTTAATTATTATTATTGTTATTAAGTTAATCGCAACTATTTGTTAGTATTTTTATTGTAAATTATTTCTAAGTTAGTAGTTAAGTTGCGTATAACGGACTGAGCATTGCCATAGGGTTTTATTCATATTCATCAACGATTATTTAACAATTTATCATGTACAAAGAAGGGGAGGTGCGGGTAAAACGGCGCACAGTCAAATACAATTTCCTCTTAAATTTATATATAGCACAAAAAGGTTTGCATTTAGGAATGTTGTAGATAATATTTATACAAGATTGTTCTAAACAGCATTTTCCTAAAAATTAAATATTAAACAAATAACTTAATTACACCATTTATAATTTCTTACTTAGAGTTATATTTTGAATCTAAACATTTTAGTGAATCAGGTTAATAGTCAAACATCTTGACTAATCATAACAAATAATTCATGAATATTATATTTTGAACAATCTTTTATAAACATTTATTCTCTTTTATCTGTAAATGGTACAAGCGTTGCCATCTGTCTCGGGGACGGAGTACCTATCTTGGCCTCTCCCCCGGAAAATTTAGTTAGAGTAGGGGGTCTCCAGACCCAAGCGTAGGAGGAGCCCTCGAGGAAACACTCTCCCTATTGGAAAATCCCCGAAAATCTTTCGAGGAGGGAAAATAGAGGGATGGGCCTAAGGCTATGAGTGTATCCGAGTTGCACCACCAAATCACTCCGGTCCCGGGCTCCAAACAGTTATACTACAACGCGCTTAGTCCGCAAATTTTTACCTTATATTTTATTTTCGCGCTCAGTCCGCAATTTTTTGTTCTATTTACAATTGTACGTGCACACATATATTTTTTTTTTGCTTCTTATATTAAACATAACCTTTATATTCAAAAATACGCATTTTTAAATTTCTCGATAATCCAAACAAGACCATTAGTACTACTCTATTTTTTGAGAATTTGTGGTAGTAGCTAGCAGTTAAGCAGCCAAGGTCCAGCAACTGGAAAAAAAAGTAAGTGAATAAATAGTATATTTCTCTACTCTCTCATTCTTCCTTGTATCCACTACTGTGTGGATTAGAATCATTTCTAACGCTAAGAAGTAGGAGTCAAGTGCCGGTTGACTTAAATAATCTTGTTTTAGAGTTGCGACATCTAAAATAATAGTATATTATTTATACCGAGGTCAGAATTATTAAGTTCTGTATACCTCGTCGTATAAATAATTATACTCAACAACCCGGTATAAAATTTTTTTTTTATTTTTTTTATCACTTACTCTTTTGTTAGGTTAGAAACTTATATAGTTATCTTTTCCGTTTTTTTCTTACATAAGTTCATAACTACTCTCCCTGGCTATTCTCGGAAACGTTAGGCCAAAAACGAGTAGGACTATCCTTTCATAACATTATTTACTAAAAGGACAAAAAAAAGTAACGAAAGGGTTTTATCACGAGAAGATAAAACCCCGACGTAACAAGAATTTGATTAGATATATTTTTTTTACTATAGTTTGTCACATATAAATAATTATTTAAATGAATTATATCATCATCAAATAAAAAATTAATAGTAAATAATTAACAGTTTATACTGGATTACTGCAACAAAAAAATCGATTTGGCCTGTTAACTAGAATTAGAAGCATATTCACGCTTAACTGTTAATGGGATAAAGGTGTATTTCTTTATGGTCTACAACTTTTCTATTTAACTTTTTTTTAGAATATATAGAATTCGAGTTAGAGTCAAAAAACCATTTTTATCAATTTTTGGAGCTGATCGCATTCTGCGTGTACATACAGGATCGAGCCTAAAATAAATTTAGAACGTAACTATTACGAGGAGAGTTCGCATACAAATTTTTATCTCGATTGCTAAAAGTCTCAGAGATAATCGAGTAACACCAAACTTTTTATTTAAAAAACACGAAAAACTTAAACAAATTGTGCCCGCATATTGAAAAACCGTAAATGATCGGGATAAAAAAAATTAGTTTTTAGGATTGTGCGAGAAAAGACTCCTTTCAAAATTTCAGCCCGATCGGTCAAAAATTGCGTGAGATATGGCATCTCAGACATTTTTCAATGACAAAACTATAAGGTACTTTTGTGTCGCGGCCGTGAATAAAAATAAACATCGCTAAAAGGGAAACGCTTTGCTTTTCACATAAGGCACTCGCAGATATTTAAAGATTCGCTGATGAACACACACATACACACACAAAGTATGCAGATATTCAAAATTGTTAATAAATTCATTAAACTGTAATCGGATAAGACTTGAAGATGAGAGAAAATATCATCTTATTTAACTGTTCTAATTACTGGTTGTGTTTGAAATGGTTACGTCTTATCTTCGTCCTGTAATAATAAAATTTATGTAGGAATACAAAATCTATTGATTTTACTGTCTGAAAAGTCGCGAACATTTACTAATCTGCGTCGTGATTCTGACAACAGATTAAATAGAAAGATTTTAAATTTTTATAATAATTCTTAACTATGATGTTCAGGTCTGGGATACCAGGTAGTGGAGGTTTATAGCAATAAAGAGATTCTTGTTCTCTATAACAAAAATAAATATATTCAATAAAAAGTATAATAGAATACTGTGTAAATCTTGCATATATTCTATATATCACATAAATTAAATGGGTAAATCAACTTTGGGGTCGGTTTACACAGGAGAACATCGAGGTCCTTACCTCTTCCCTTCGCCGAGGTTGTTGTGTCGATGATGTTGATGGTGATAGCTGGTGTGTCAAATAAGACACCCAGCTTCTCCTCGATCCGGCGAAGCTTCTCCTGCGTAGACCTTGAGCTTCGCGCGTCGTTGCGGCACTCCATGGCACGGCCGAACTGCATGCGTAAACTGCGCGACTTCCACGTGTGCGCTAGACGTGCACTCTCCGCTGCCGACCTTGGCGTGATAACGCAATCTCTGGGGTGGCTCATATCCTGTCCTAATGGGACACTCTGAACTAAAACGTCCAACTTGGAGATGAGCTTGCGTGGATAAACCACGAAGTTGCGCGTAAGTTGCGCTGAGCGCTTAAATGGGCGACCCATGGCTGATTTTTCTAAGGCTCTTTAATTGCGACCGTCGAAAAACTGACTGCGTCAGCCTAGCGCGAGCCCTTTTATAAGGAAAGCTGGAGCAGCTCCGAAAAAGGAAAAATGACAATGTTGTCATATTTTTGAATTTTCCCGCTTCTCACGTATATCTTAAATCTTAAGTTCGCTGAAAAAGTGACGTGGCAATGCTATGCGAGTAGTAAGAAAAGGGAAACTTGCGGCCTTGCGGACACGAGTTGTGTTGCCGCAAGGGAGTGGGCCATGGAATCTGCCTTTCCACTGATGGGAGTGGGGGGACTATGTCTTTCCTCTGTTTTCTTGAGTGGGGACTAGCCGTGTCGGCTTGTTTACATTTGTATTTACAGCTCTGAGTAATCAAAACTAATGTATGAAATAGAAACGCAATTCTTATTGAGCGTGATCATTTTTTCTTTACAATATTTCGTGAGTGAGAGTAACAAATTTTTCTATTGTGTAATCAAATAATATTCTCTTTATTTAGGTTCACTTGTATACTCTTTTAGATCATTTATGTGGAATCTTCCTTTTTCTGTTTTTCTATTGCGATAAAATAATAAATAAGTTGTAGTGCCAATTTTTTGTATTATTTCGTATGGACCTTCGTAAATTTCGCGATTTTTTTATTGTCTAAATCTGAAATATTGTTTGATTTTAATAGAACTTCGTCTCCCTCTTTAAATTCAACAAAAAACGTTCTACAAATAAATTTTCTTTTGTAAATTATATTTTTCTGCACGTTTTTGCGTTTTTGAAATTATATGTTCCCGAGCGAGATTAATTTTTTGTTCAAGTGGAGATTCGACATCTGATTTAATTGGATCTATCCAATTTTTCTACGCACGTTTAGGTTTGATACCGATGTGTAATTCGATCGGAGTAAATCTTGTTGTTTCGTGATACGTTTCATTTATAATGATTTGGATGATATCAATATATCCTTGTAATGTCTAACGTTTATACTCCTAAATTATATACCTGTACATCCTGCGAACTGGCAACCGTGTGAGCACTATGACGAGGAACGTTGTTAACTCGTCATAACCTCCCCAGCATACAATCATTGTATTATTTAATGTAAATTAGTTACATGTTACAGGTGAACAGCGGCAGAGCTGCGAGAGGGAGCACACCATGACGGTGAGTGGAGAGATAGATAGAGATAGAGAGAGAGAGAGAGAGAGAGAGAGAGAGAGAGAGAGAGAGCGAGAGCTTCGAGCGCGAGACTTAGAACGCGCGCGACAGGTTCGTTCGAGCTAGCTAACGAGAGACAGCTTCGACTAGGTCGCACTATCTTCCTCGAGATTGTGATTAGGAATTCGTGTGAGTGAGTGACCGGTGCTCTTTGTAACGGCATCACGGCTACGTCTGAGGCTTCTTTGTGCGTCCTCGCCTCGACTCCGTCCGACCTGCGACTACGCCAACCCGCCTGCGAAGGAGATGTCCTGAGCTCGAGCATACCCGAGAGCGAGCGAGAACCAGTGCCGGATCAAGGGGGGGGGGGGCTTTAGGGGCTGCAGCCCCGGGCCTCGGTCTTGCAAGGGGCCCCTCAAACTGAAAATTTTCAATACCAAATTTTCCAAAATAAATTTTAAAAACTAAATAACCCACACACAGAGATTTCAGAATTGAAAAAAATTTGTAAACAGTCTAGTAAGTAAGTACTGCAAAAGTAAAAATAATCTCATTGTATGAATGCAATAATGCACTCAATAAAAATTTCATCAGAAAGAAATAGACAGTCAAATTTTCAAACGTTGCCGCGTATGAGCCGATCTCGCTTGTGATTGGTCAACGTCGCTGTGTTAGCGCACGTGTGTGCCTCATAAGCTCCCCCTCTCTCTCTGTTTCTCTCTCTGTTTCATGTGCATACAGTCTCGCGCGCTACACGCGGTTGCTCCTGTCAAAACAAGTTCGAGAGTTTCGAGACGTATGATCATAGATTGTAATTCGTTCGCTATAAATTAATAGTAACAGTACTTTTATATAATTGAAAAATATAATTCACAAATGCTTCAACATGTCAAGGAAGTATGCTAGTGGTAATGTGAAAAGGAAATTAAAAGCAGATAGAGAGAATTTTGAAAAGAAGCTGCCTAAATTATCAAATTTTTTTCCTTCAACGAGTACTGCGGATGATGCTCCTCCGATTACTAAAAAAAGCAGCGTTGGTGCTGTTGATCTTTCTGAAAGTGAAGTGTTAAACAGAGATGAAGATGTTTCCAACGGGAGTGAAAGAAACAAAGAAACAAATGATATGACAGTGCAATCAAGATTGCATTGTTCTAATTTACTTGAGGATTCAACGAAATCAGGTATGCATATCAATCAATCAAAAATAGCTTTTTCCAACTGATTCAATTTAATTTAATGAATCCTATGTCTTGGATATTTTTATTTTTAATGTATTTTCTCATAAATTTCATACATACATATGCATCGCTATCCGATATTAATTGTAGGTGCTGATTTAAGATATTCAAATTCACATCAGTGTAAATTTAGCTCTGAACATAATACCACAACTATTGCAATTACCTCAAAAGAGAAAACTACAAATAAAGATGACTCATTCCCTGCAGATACAAACGAAAATGAGGTTGTAGACATGGACGAATCTGTAATATTGGAAGACAACCCAAAGACAGGTAATACTTTGTATTTTAAGTAATATTTCATAATTATATACTAGACATTTCGAAAAACATTCAATTAACTTTTAAAAAATTTAAATATTTTGATAAATCCATTTAACATTTATAAAATTATAATATAAACATCATCTATTAAACTATTTATAAAAGAAATGTTATCATTGTAGATACTGTAAAACAGGCTCCAGCTCTTTGGCCATTACGTTTCACAGATGCAGAAAGATCTAAATACTGCGAGAAAGACTGGACATTTTTTCAAAATAAAAATTCGAATTTCAAAAATTCTGTAAGAAAATATAAAAATCAAAATAGATTTTTCAATCCTAAGCATTTTACGAGGGCATTAAATAATGACGAAAAATGCGAAAGAAAATGGCTCTTATATTCTGAATCGACCGGAAATGTGTTTTGCTATACTTGTAAGCTTTTTGGCGTAGATCATGAGAACTCATTTGTCACAGCATTTTCGAATTGGAAAAAAAAACAAATCTATCAATTAGTGCTCATGAGAATAGCAGCGAGCATAAACAAAATATGATGATATGGATTGAGCACATGAGAGCAACGGAGACAATAGATATTAATTTAATGACTGTTATGGAAAGTGTAATAAAACACTGGACTGAAAATTTAAAAATAGTAGTAGCAGTCATAAAATTTATTGCTGAGCGAGGTCTTGCATTTCGTGGTACACACGAAGCTATAGGCTCTCCAGATAATGAAAATTATCTTGGAATTTTAGAATTAATATCTGATTTTGATCCGTTCTTGAAAGAGCATATAATTTTATGCGCAAATAAAGGTCGGGGAACGGTTTTGTATTTGTCTAAGACTATCTGCGAAGAATTGATAACTATTATGTCAGAAGCTATTAAAAAGCAAATAATCAGTGAAATAAAACGAGCAAAATATTGGGGACTCGTAGTCGATTCTACCCCTGACATGTCGCACATAGATCAGTTATCTGTAATTTTTAGATACTATTATAATGGTCATGTATATGAACGATTTTTTTTCTTCCTGCCCATGACCAGTCACACAAGCGAATCGCTTAGTATAAAAATATTGCAATTACTTGAAGACGTCGAAATCAACATAAGTAATTGCCGAGCGCAGACTTATGATAATGGCAGTAACATGTCCGGCAAATATTCGGGATTGCAGGCAATAAAAGAAGTGTGTTATCTGGCTGTCTACGTACTTTGTGTTGGACATTCTCTGAATTTGGTTGGTGAAAATAGTGTAAGCGAATGTATTGATGCGGTGAATTGTTTTGGTATATACTTCAGCGACTTTACAGTTTTTTTGTTGCATCGACACATAGGTGGAATATTCTAGTTAAAAATAAAGGTGCTAAAGTAAGTAATTTGTCAGTTACAAGATGGTCCTGTCGAGTAGATGCAGTAAATGATGCGTTCAAGGATTATAATGGAATCCACAATGCTCTTTTGGAATTAGAAAATGACGATAATCAAAAAGCGGATACTCGACACGAAGCTGCGTCATTAAGAAAAAATATGACAAAATTGAAATTCGCATGCATGGCTGTGTTTTGGCATCGGGTTCTAAATCAATTTCATAGAACTAGTAAATATTTACAAAAAGTAGAATTGGATTTAAATACAGCTAATAATATGTTACAATCGTTGGTCACGTATGTGCAAGAATTTCGCGAAGATTTTGCAATTATAGAATGTAAAGCAAAATAATTGAGTCCTTTTGTCACTCAGGGATACTCTGATTCAGGAAAACGAAAAATTACTCAAAGGCTTGCGGATTTTCAAACACAAACATAGAATTTGGAAGGCACTGATAAATTTCGCATTTGCACTTACTATGTGATTATAGATAAACTGATTGCAGAATTAAAAAAACGAAGTTCGGCTTATGAATCTTTTATAAAATTATTTGGTTTTCTAGCTAATGTCCAAAGCATGGAAAAAAGTGTTTCGCAAAAGAGTGCTGAAAATTTAGTAGAAGTATATAAAAAAGATTTAGAAAATACTTTCGTATTAGAGTTGGAGCAATTTGTTACGCTATTGAAAGAACTGTGATTCCTTGTGCCGCTTAAAGGTTTTAAATTAGATGGTAGATAAACACATAATAGACATTTTTCCAAATGTTTTTATCGGATATCGTTTGTTTGTAACGGCGCTATTTGCGAACTGTGAGTCGGAAAGATCGTTTTCTGTTTTAAAGCGAATTAAAAATATGTTCAGATCTACGATGGGACAAGAACGATTATCATCCTTGGCAACATTGTCCATCGAATCCGAGATAATGCGAACGCTTGATTTTTACTCTCTTATAAACGATTTTGCCACGACGAAAGTGAGAAAGCGCTCCTTCGTAAATGAGAAATAAATATGCAATAATAATTTAAACAAGATTATAGTAATTTTATTTTTTTACTCTTATTCCTGGAGTATAAGAGGAATATACAGAAATTCCTATTTATTTGTGGCGAGTCGCTGTACGTTTGAGATTTCCAACTCGTTTTGCGCGGGGTAGGTGGGTTTATGAAAATACGTTAATAATAACCCAACAACCTGAATCAAAAGGAGCCCCCTTTTGATCGCAGCCCCAGGCTTTATAAAACCTTAATCTGGCCCTAGCGAGAACCGCCAACCGTATGTGTCAGCTCTCTGATTCTCTCTCTCTCTCTCTCTCTCTCTCTCTCTCTCTCTCTCTCTCTC
>QLSS01000188.1:60479-124450 GCA_024372645.1 Trichomalopsis sarcophagae | reverse complement strand
CTCGCACACCCGCGCGTGTGCTCGTGTATCTTATTTTGAGTGCAGACAATACATTCCTTCCTTTCTATATCTAACGTCTGAGTTCGGAGTCATTTCTGCGGACCCGCTTCCCGTCTGCTCTAAACTACGTTCCCCGCCGCCTCGTCGGGCACGCGTATCGCTTCACGATACTCGTGCATGCTAACTGCAGCTAGCCACGTTTAACCTTGGCTGGTCCACTGCGAGCCTAGAGTACATCCCGAGGAAACGAGACCTTTTTCGATTATTTCGAGGTGAGTCCCGCGACAGCAATTGCATTGCACGCAGCTAACGTCTGCGCGATTGCTACAGAACGCTTCACCCCGTTATAGCACGTAGAGAGTACATACGTAGAGTACATATCGTAGGTGCACCCGACTGCGACATTACACAACTGAGCGCCGAAAATCGGAGCGAGTGCTTTGACGTCTGTGTCAGCACTTCTCGTGCGCGTGAAAGACGACTGCAAGGCGTACGCGTCGATCCTTTGTAGCGAATGCTGATTGAACTACCACGATCTTTGTCATCTAAATTTCATAACTGCGTGAATCGGTACCGAGACTTTAAAAACCCCGGAACCGATCCACTCAGTGCCCTTTTGCGTAGAGAGTTACTCACTGGTGGATACAGTTGATTCTAAGGTGAAGCGGCGGTGTTTGCTAGTGTCAGTGTTTGGAGCTTGCTAAATCCGTCCAACACCTTGGGAGCGTGTCAAATCCGTCTCTTGGCATAGCATACACCAGAGAGCCCTTTGAATACAGATCAGTGCCATAGAGAGAAGTACAGGCTAAGGTCCGTCGAGTGGAATCTCCGGCGTTAGCAAGAGCAGTTGACCATCCATATTTTAAATTGCCACGTAAACGCGTATAGATAATAAAGTCAGCATCTGCTACAAAGGGTGATTAGAACCATATAGAGTGCTCAAGATATTAGTAATAGTAAGTTGTTAAGATAAATCATCAGTAGCTTACAATTTATAAATCAATAAGATTAACTTACATAATACAACTGTAAAACGACAACATCCTAAGCTAAATATAGCAATCTCCGTCAACTCTGTAAACTAAACGTCTGTAAAGTGCTTTCGGCCAATAAAACATAACAATCAATAAAACAAACCATTGTGTACTAAATGGATAACAATAACTAAACCTCAATCAGAACAAATAAATTCGAATCAACTTCTGTTTCTGTCTTATCTAGATTTAAATCGAAATTGAAAAATTTTGTATTTAGTTTCTAAATTCTTTTAGTCTTGATTGTGTATCTGTTCCGTATTATTCTATTCTGTATCACACTAACTCCTTATTTTGTATTTAATTCTTTCCTGCGTATTATGCAAGATCTGTAAAGGGCTTTTAGCCCGTTTAAATTTTAAATAAATAAATAAATAAATAAATAAATAAATAAATAAACTTCGCAGTAACGACGTCCAGGTAAGAGTACTCTGCTTGTGGGCTAACTATTAGCGTCCACGCACAAGACGAGTTAACCGGACATAAACGCAACGTCCGCCAAACGCAGCCTAGGACAGAATACCGCCCGCACACAAAATATGTGTACGCGGAGACTAGCAGCGCGGGACATCCTCGATTCTACAGTCCGCGTATAACTTTAGTAACAGAACAGGCTCTTGAGCCGAAGGCTAGTTCTCGCGAATAAATAATTATTTGTAAAACTCGCGCAGCCCGTCCTACTATCTAGTATAGTCTTTACACAAACAACTCTTCGGCCTGCCCTTTTGCTAACATGACTGTGGCAATCCTTAAGCCACTCTAATTGGATTTTAGAAGGGTCACCTTTCTACTATCGTCCTGGTTTCTCACTTCATCAACTGTTGTCTCTGTATCTATATCTCATATTTCCAGGGTCCATTATTGTCCTTCCTTTCTTATTTCTCCCACCCTTTGTACTGCTTTTTCTAACTCTGCCGTAAAAGCCTCCCTACCAGACCCTTTTTCTAGTTTGAGAAAGATGTCTCCGCTTCTGGTTTGTTTTGTATACTGGTTAGCCTTCTTCCGTGGCTTTTCTAGGACTTGCACGTACGTCTTTTTTGTCCCACCTTCACTAGTAGCCCTTTAGGCTGCTTGCTCTTTTTGGGCCTCCTTCTCTCTTCTGGCTGTGGTGCGCTGTGAAAGTTTCCCGACATAGGATTCTCACTGTTCATTATTTTTTTCTCCGTTCGTTGTTTTTTTCTGACTTGCTTTTTTCTGCCGTCTTTCTCTTTTGAGCTACTAGTTGGGCTACTTCTCGACCTTTCAGCCCCTGCTCTTGAGAGTAGAGCATCTCTTATGAGCTAACCTTGTGCTTGTCTTCTCGTTTTCTCCTGTACCTCGTAACAATATTCTTAATATTCGACTCCATGTGTTACGGATAAAAGCTTATAAATGCACAAAAGTTACCTGTTTTAGCAAGTCAATCGAGAAGAAAGTGAGATGAAACGAATGATGTAATATAAGCAATGCACTCGGTTATATTTGCCCTTCCTTGACCGTTATCGATGACATTTTCGGCAGTAATTAATGCGTGTAGCGACAGTTACCGGCGACGACTTGCGGGAGAAGGAGGTCAAGCGTTGACCTTTTCTGATTAGTATTAGTAATAAAGTATGGTTTTCTAACATTAACAGTTTTCATTGGTTATTGCTAAATCCTACCTTCGTCTTGTCCCTAAAACCATGTTCGTAAGCTTCATTCTTATTATCTCCTTTTTTGTGACTTTCCTCCAACTGGGTCATCAAATTTTGAGTTTATGAGCCCGTTTTGCAATGTCTTTTATGCTCGTTAGTGTGAATTGACAATCTACGATTAGGTCATCTATTTAGGTCTCTTCTTCCTTGAGAGCCTTTATTGCTTCCTGCCTGTACTGCCTGTAATCTGCCATTTGTTGAGTTGATGTATTAGTCAACTCAACAAATGTCTGCCCGTGCTTCTCGCACTGGCATCACTTGCTTAACTATCCATACTGTTCGTTCTTGATCCCATAGACTCTTCCCTCAGGCGAATCTCTAGTACCTTCTAGAGAGACATACCTATCTTCTCTATCTTTTGTAGCTCTTTCAACATATTCACAAAGCCTGTCTTAATCGGACCATGCACGTTACTCCTGTTCTCTGCGTACTCGATTGTTCCGATGATTATACCCTTCAAAATCTTTTGGTCTTCTCTTTGTCTCTTTTAAACAATCTTGGGAGTCTGTTTCGCCCTTAAATCCATGAAGCTTGCGCCGGCTGCCGGGGCTTTCACCTGATCAGAACTGTCGGCGGGATTTGGCTCTGTGGCCTTACCCGCTTGAGGAAATGTCGTTTTTAACTCACTCATCATATTTGATTATTTTAAGGGGTTTCTTCCCCTATCCTGTATCCTAGGAAAGAGCTCTTTAACAAGATGCTAACATCTGGGCCAGATGCCCCTTAATTATTTTAATAAGGTTGATACTCCTACCCCTCCTTCTTCCACGCCGCTTGTATAGCAGGGCCCCAAGCTTTGGACCGCAGAGTTGTGTGTGTGTTTTTTTTCCTCTCGGAAAAAGAGGTATTAGGGAAAATCTTAGAAAGACCATAGCATGACCTTGTTTATGAGGTCGTCGAAACAGCCCCATTCACTCACTTGTCAGCCGTAAAAAGGAACGCCTTCTTTGCCTTTATCGACCCTTGGTTAAGGTGCTTAGCTCCATCCTCTATGCTTCCGAACCCCGCAGTAACACCGCTAGGCAATGCTTCGCGGGGGGGGGGGGGGGGGGCGAAAGGCTTTTGCCCGCTTGTAGTTGATGTGGTCGTCACCACTATAGTCATTCTTCATTTTATGCTTCGCACATACATACATACGTACTCAGCCTTTTCGTCTTCTTCTGTCTTCTTCGTCTTTCCTGACTTGAGAATGTCTGCTGCATAGTTGCTGACTGCGCACCATCCATCCTCTGAGGTCAGCATAACCGTCATAATCGACTCAGGAGTTACTCTGATCTGAAGGTCGTCTAGTTTGAACCGATGCAAGTACGCCCGGAAACATCCGAGCCCGGTCAAAAACTGCGTGAGGTAGTAGTTAACTTCTCCATGTCTTTTATTAATCCAGTCTTCTATCCTTGGTACAAGGCTGAGTCCATCCTCCTTTGTCACTAACGTGGCTAAATAAACTAAATCTTCTTCTGGCTTTTGTCACTCGATCGTCTCCTAGCTTTGAATACGTCCTTTCCTTCCAACGCTAAGAGGTCAATGGATGGCATACCTGCTATAATGCAGGCAGCATCGTCCGATACCGTACAGTAAGTGGATGCCACTCTTAGTGCACTTCGCCTATAAACGACAGTCAACTTTTGTGCATACGATTTCACTTGCATCGCATCTGCCCATATTGGGGGTCCATGCAGCATAATCGATGTATTTACACTGGCTAAGAGTAATATTCGCTTCTGAGATGGCCCTTCTACATTTGGCATCAATCGTAATAAAGCAGCCCAAACTTTTGCTGCTTTATCACTGACTATTTTCAAATGCCGTTTAAAACTTAGTCTTGCATCGATGGTGGTGCCCAAGTATTTGATGGTTGGTTGAGAAACGATCTCATATCCATCCACCCTCAGATTTCTTCCATCTTCTTCCTACTGGAAATGAGGATAACTTCCGTTTTGTGACTGGCTAGTTCCAGTTCCGTCTCTGTTAGCCATTCGTGTATTATACGGGTCTACTCTTGTCTCAGCTATGTCTGTTAACTCTTCTTTATGTTTCGCTACTATTACTACTACTATGCCGTCAGCGAATCCTACGATTGTTACTCCTTCAGGAAATTGTAGCTTTAGTACCCTGTGATACATAATGTTCTAAGTCGGTGGTCCAAGTACTGACCCTTGGTTGACGAATCCTGTAACTTTATATGTCTCGGTACCGTCCTTAGTGTCATGTAATAGAATTTTGTCCTTGAAGTAGTCGGTCATCATCCTTCTTATACATAAGGGCATATGCTGTTTCCGGAGTGCCTCGAGTATTTCACTCTATCAGGCCGAATCAAAGACATTTTTGACATCTAACGTAACTATGGCGTTATACTTCTTTTTTTCTCACTTCTATTTTTTTCCCTTTATCGCTGTTTGTGCAGTGATAATCACTATACTAACTGCGTCCAGGGTTGAACGCTTCTTTCTGAAGCCATGTTGGTGTTCCGCTCATCCACCTTTTTCTTCTATAAAATGATCTATTCTGACGCAGATAATGCGTTATAAAATCTTAATTGGGGTATTCAGCATGCAGAGATGCATGATGAGGACCTCTCGAGTGGTTTCTTTTCTTTTGACAGAAGCACTATTCACTATTTTTTCCAGTATGTGAGTAATGTTCCCTCTATTAGACATGTATTGTAGAAGTCTACGAAGACCTATGGATGAGCATGAATGGGATACTTAAACGCAATATTTGGAATGCCATCCGGCCCTAGCGCCTTGTTGTATCTTACCATTCTGCAGGCGACTAACAATTCCTCAATCGTAATCGGTGGGATAGCCTTTTTATTTAATCCTCTTTCGATAACAGTCAGCTCTTTCAGTTGCCTGGGGAACAGCGTGATCACTACTTGGTGTAATTTGCTTAAATTTTGGTTCAAAATGCATTTCTAGTTGAATTTATTTATTTATTTGTTCATTAATATTGCAATATTTAAATGTAAAGATGAAATATTGCAATATTGCAATTTTCGGAAAATTTTTCTGGAACTCTTGAAATTTCAGCTCAAGATATACTTGCAGCTTTCGGAGCTAAACACCCTCTAATCGGCCCGGAGCTCTACACAGGGCCGCAAGGTGCCTGCAAACGGGTGAAATATGGGGCTGGGTTGAGAGGGAGCATACTAAGGAATGGCAAGGAACTCAAGGATGCAGACAAGCCAAAGCAGTAATGGGTCAGGATACCAATGTCGGCTGGACAAAAACTTATGGTGTTTGTATGACGTTCTAATACATAAAAAGAAAATTTCAGTTGTCCACCAATAAACAAAGTGAAACGGGCATGGCAAATTAAATAGTAATCATCTTGAGAGTTGCTCCTTGCTTCATTACGATTAAATATGATAAACTTGACTTTGTTTGATTGATCTCAGTTCTTTTCTACCTGTAATTTCGTTGTGGAATATATCAAACTCGCCTAACCTTTTACTTTTTCAAAAGTTAATTTTTTTTTAGAGATTTTAATCCTTTTTTGTCCATTTTTTTAAATATTATATATTTGACATCGTAAAAATAAAATATAAGCATCTTTAGTAGATTTTGACAACAGCTTTCAAAAAACATTTTTATCACTAACATAAAATCACTGATTGTTCTGATATACATCCCTTCTGAATTATTTCTACATCTAGACACCAAAAACCACGGTGCAAACCACCTAGACCTCATCATCGGTCACCTTCTTCACCTAGATACCGCATTCAAATGATTTTTACACCTAGACACCAAAAGCCACGGGGCAACCACCTAGACCTCATCACCGGCAACCTTGTACACCTAGACACCGCTCTTGAATGATTTGTATACCTATCATGGGATGCGGTAGCGTCCCAATGGCAAGTATAAGTTTTTATACACTATGCCGTCGGGAGCGCGGTAGCGTCCCGATGGCAAGTATAGGTTTTTATACACTGTGCCGTCGGGAGCGCGCCGCGACCTATTATACTTTGAATTTGCTAAATAACCTATTTACGTTTTACGAATCTATATATTATTGTATCAGTTGTTGATGTTTATGTATGAGTATACAATTTCAAAGATTTTCATAAGATCTTTCAAATTACCGTATTATTTTATTAAGAAAATTGCTCGTTTGTAAAATAATTAAGTTTAAAAATTAATTTTGCGAATTAAATTAATTTTTCGCCTCTCCGATTTTCTTTTTTTTCAGTCAGTCAGTCATAGATATAGGTATACATAGATTATTTTAATTATTAGAACAATAACAACAAAGGGTTAGGTTAATTGATTAATCAGATGGGAGTTTTAATACACCCCTTGATCTGTGAAGTGCGCAAAACACGAGTGCTCGAGTACCTATATTAGCCAAAAGCATACAGCCAATCGCTTGCCTCGCGCATCGAGTCAGAATCTCTCCATAGCGGTGAAACATATATACCTATATATGTATAGGTACAGTGCGCTGGCGGAATGCATGTTACTTATTCGTATAGCCAAGTTCGTGCCTTCGTACTGCTGCTAAAATGCTAAAGGAAAGATCGAGCGCGGGGAACGTAATTTATACGAACCGATCGAATCGAATAATTTTTTGCGGACGACGTGAATTAAAAAGGCCGAGCAATAATTAGCGCGATGATGATAGCGCTAATCGCTGGCGAATTTCAAGCATCGAGGAATCCTGAAATAGGAAAAAAAGTAGCAACGAGGAAAAAATGGAGGCTGCATAGCGGGAGACTTCTAACTCAAACAAACTCGCTCGAAAGAGTATACACACAAAGCGAGAGCGAGAAAACTCCATCGTACAAAGCAGCGCGGCAGCAACGACCACGTCTCGGCATTCCTTTGCTGCTGCAGCTAAGGAATCTCAAAGTGCACACACATACAATGCGCCAGGCACATCGGCTATGACAAAGCTTTCAGAGAGTATATATAGCCTCTTTGGAGAACTGTTGCAGAGAGAGAGTGGATCCTGATGCTCTCTATGCAGAGGACTATGCACAGAGTAAGAGGAAGAAGAAAGCGACGCTTGTTTGATTTCGGTATGCGAACCTCGTATACTACGCGAGAGGGAATATCTCATACCCTTATATTATAATATACGATTTTATTTTGGGATCGCGTCGCGCTAATTGAAACATCGGTTGTGACGTATTACGAAGAGAGCGATGCGCGACAAAAGCGGCGCGTATAGGCGAAGCACGGTTAATTTACTTATACTCGGCGAATAGAGGGAAGGGGATGGTATACATATAGCACACCCAGACACTAAACGTGGACAGGCTGCAACGCTGCAATAATGCCGCGCGAGGATCATCAGCCCCAGGTGTCACGCCACGAATCTTTGAGGCCCATAAACAGCGCTACACGTACACATACACTGCGCTTACAGCTTGCACAATCGGAACAGCGGCGAGAGAAAGATTTCTGTTCGTGGTAAAGTTTGCAGTTCCATTATTAAAACTTACACACAACGCGTATAGGCTCGTTGGCAAGTCGGCACAGCCCTGCGCCCGAGCGTTTGAGAAGGCTGCACAAAATGCGCCGCAGACGCATTCTGTGCAAGGAACAATTCAGCAGCTAGAATTACACTCGGAAGAGCTACTGGTGAATGCGCGACTGTCTGTGTGTTATGTACATCTAACGTTTGACGAGCGTTTCTTTTTTTTGGGAAGGGAGGGGGGTGGTATGGAGAGTTCAGTCTGGTGTAATCGTAGACGTTGCGGAATTGTTGCTCCGTTGAGCGGTTCCGTTCGCTAAATTGTCTATCGTTACAGAAATTTCATTGAAATTGCTGGAAATGACGTGTACAGCGGGAGCCATTGTTGTTTTGTAATCCCCTTGTTATTGAGACGTTGTTTTCGCTAACAAAGAGCTTGGGGGAGAGTTTCATGTCGAAGCTTGACTCGGCGTTGTTCTCGTTGGATTTGAGCTTCATTGGTCGATGGTAAACCTTAACTAATAATTCGAAAGCTCTTATATTTGTCATTTTACCTCGAGATTGCTTTATTGATTAATTATTCGTTAATTCTTTAAAATGAATTCATTTAAAAATCGAATCACCGTTTCCCGGTTAGTTTATTGTACAAAATTACCGATCAATCTAATTAATCGTGAAAACGAAGCAGCGTAGTATATATCTTCTCCGATTTTCGCTCGCATGTATGTCAAGCATCCGGTTTCGATCGGAATTACACCGAAAATCCATAATACGAGAACGAAGCAGAGACCATAATCGCAAAAAATAAACGAAAAATTAGCCACAATATCCCGAGTCCCGCGTCCGCCGCTGAATCAACCATAACAAAAGCCCAAAGTTCGCGAATAACTCCCAATCGAAATCGCATGCATAGGTAGAAGGCTCACGCGCGAGCGCGACTATGACGGCTGAAATAATATGGAAATCCGAAAAAAAAGTTATTTCCCGCGTTCGCGATACGTCTCTGTAGTTGAAGCTCCCTCGAGTCCGTAGCCTTGAGAGAGCTTCTCCTTGGCCGCTATCTAGGATAGAGGCAAAAAAAGCGCGAGGCGAACAAGGACGAGAATGAAGAGAAGGCCCATGGGGCAAGAATTCCGAGAAGACGAGAGCTTGCGGAAAAGCGCTAAGCGAAATAAAATTATGGAGCCCATACATTAAAGGATGAAAAAGTTTTAATACCCCGCTGCAACCCTGCGGCGACCAGTGCGCTCCCGCGTATATATAGTTTTCCGCGATGGAAACTTATTCCGCTTCTCGATTCGCGAGGGCTGCTACTAGACGTGCGGAGAAAAAAAACAACCGCGCGCGCGGGAGCTTATTTAGCTCCGCCGGACACGTGTTGCTCGGCGATGCGCGTGCGTGTGCAGTCAAAACTTACAACACCATTTCGCAGGTTCCCCTCGATACATTGTACGCGTGCACGTGTCGAGTGGAGGAGGGGGGGGGGGGAGAGCTTCTGTCGAGGCGCGAAGCATTCTAATTGCGCGTGTGTGACCGGCGCAAGCTTTTGTCGAAGGCGAGAGAGACGTTCTTGCGAGCACAATATGCTGCCCATAACGCGCGCGCGCTGTACACTATATGCGATGGAGCTTTTTTCGTATAGAATTCCATATTCGCATAGTGTGTAGTGGTTGCTGCTACAGAAATTTTCTTTTGAGATAAGCGGGCTCACGCCTTGATAAAGTCTCGTCACGCTTTGTTTTCGTTCTTGATAATGGGCCCCTTCTATTTTTTTGTTTTTCAGCCGCGCGTTATTTCGACCAAAAGCCGCGTGTTTACCGTTTTGTAAACGGGAAAAATGATGGTCTCTCGTTTAGTAGTGATTCGTGTGCTCGACGTCTGATGCAGGCGAGCATCATCTGCGAATAGTTCCGATCGCACGCAGCGAGAGTCTTAAACTCGCGACTCGTCATCGGCGGCGCGGACAACGACTTCCGCAAGAAAACAGCGCCGAAAGAAAAGAATAAAAGAGAGACTCTCTCTATCCTCTGCCTCTGTGTCTCTCTTTTTCTCCGCCTTGAAATGACTCTGTATATCGCGTCGGGTTTCTTTGACCTACAGAGAAAAAGAGAAAGAGAGAGAGAGAGAGAGTGAGAGCATGTCGTGTGCGTGAAATCGAGGCTGTGTAGCGCAGCAGCGAACGGAAGATGAAAGCGGATATCGAACGAAGAGGGCATTACGGGCGGTGAGGAGGGTTTTCGCGATCGTTCGAATGAGAAAGTCTGTCTCTCTCTTCGCTCTCCCTCTCTCCCCCTCTTTCGTTCGGCGATTTATACGACGAGAGAAAAAGTCGTAAATTACGTATTAAAAAACATACCTTTTTGAAGTGATAACTTCTTATGGGACGGAGTGAATTGGTTGGAATGCGTTACGGCGCCGTTATGTCTGGCTATCCCCACCCTGCCGTCTCTTGCCTTCTCTCTCGCACGCATACGGCAATTCAGCGGAGACATCCCCACCCTGTGGTCTCTTGCTTCCTCTCTCACACGCATACGGCGGCTCAGCGGAGACATCTCCACTCTGCGCGCGCTTTTTTCTCTCTCTACTGGCACGTGTTATCTCTCTCTCTCTCGCTCTCTCTCACTCGCTCGCGTCTACATGCCCTCTCTCTTTCGCATACTGTATATCGACGGCTGACTGAAAGATCACCGTATCTCAGCCGCGGCTTCGAGAACGCCGTATCCCGGCGGTGGCTTCGGGATCGCCGTATCTCAGCAGAGGCTTCGGAAAAGCCGTATCAGAGCCGCAGCTTCGGAAACGCCGTATCTCGGACGCGATTTTTTTTTCCTCAAATTTTGTAGTGGCAGCACTGCGCAAATTTTAAATATGACGTAAAAATTTTTTAAATTTGCGTCAAATATTCTGAAAAAAATCAGAATTACTAATTGGATTTATTATTTGACATTAACTACACTGTAAGTATAGATAATGTAGAAATTCGAGTAGAAAAACAGCAGAGGTTTTTGTTTCATTTTTCGAAACACGTAAAATTTATGGAATAATAATATTTACTTAAAATGTTTAGCGAGGTGGAAAGAAGTAAAAAATACGAGTACAACGAAGAGTTTTAATTTTTTTCTGTTGAATTAGTAAAATATTAAATTTAAATTATCTGGGGGCGCGATAGCGCCGCTTTGGCAAGAAAAAGAACAAAGTACGATTTGTCTACGGCGCGACCCTATATACTTTGAAATTGGGGTTTCCTCTGATCCGATCCGGTCGTGGAAGGAATCAGGTTTTCCTAAAGAAATCTTGGATATTATTGACAAAGTTCGTTATAAAGATCTCACGCCTATTCAACGACAGGCCATTCCAATCGGTTTACAAAATCGCGATATTATCGGTGTAAAATGAAAAGTTTTTCTACTCGAATTTCTACATCATCTATACTTACAGTGTAGTTAATATCAAATAATAAATCAAATAAGTAATTCTGATTTTTTTCAGAATTTTTGAAGCAAATTTTAAAAAATTTTACGTCATATTTAAAATTTGCGCAGTGCTGCCACTACAAAATTTGAGGAAAAAAAATCGCGTCCGAGATACGGCGTTTCCGAAGCTGCGGCTCAAATACGGCGTTTCCGAAGCCTCGGCTGAGATACGGCGATCCCGAAGCCACCGCCGGGATACGGCGTTCTCGAAGCCGCGGCTGAGATACGGCGTTCTCGAAGCCGTGGATGAGATACGGTGATCTTCCAGTCAGCTGTCGATATGCTCCACTACAGACGCTCTCTATCTCTCCCTTTCTTTCCTCGACACTTTTCTCTTAGCGCGCGTGCACAGTAAACATAACCTCTACATTAGTAAAACTTTTGAAGAGAACATTGTGTTATTAAATTGTGTTAGTAAACAGATAGTTATTTTGATTTTTCAATTACCGAGTGTGATATTTACGTGTATATTGATAATCATATTGTTGTGTTAAATACCAGCCAGTCAACTTAAACTGTTAAATAATGATAAATATTGTACATAAAATATATATTTTACATTCAAAAGGAAATTAAATTACGTTTTACTTATTCCTGATCCATTTATAAATTATTAGATTAACAAAAAATATAACTATAAAATTATTATTGCCATCATGCGTTAAACAAGTTCTATATTTGATTGTTTCTATAAATATCATATGAAGTTATCACTTCTGTCGGGCGTCCCGTGACGCACACGTCTTTTTTTTTTATTAAGCGGCATTTGGAACTAGAAAGTTCATCGCCTCATCTACCCAAGCCTTCCACGCTGCCCTATCTTGTGTCAACCCCACCCAAGATGCACCTCTCCGATCGACACCCACCCGTCCTATTTCTACTGGATCCGTTTTTAGGTTGTCCTCCCATCTACGTCTAGGTCTACCTAGAGGTCGCGTTACCATCAGCCTGCCCTTCATGACATGCGCTGACGTACCGTCATCCCCCATTCTCGCTACGTGCCCTGCTTATCCCAATCTGCGTGATTTTATTATTCTGTTAATATTTGGTGACGCGTACAGATTGTGTAACTCATCATTGTGTAGTCTCCTCCATTCCCCGGTTTCCTCATCTTTCTTTGGCCCGTATATTTTTCGCAAGACTTTATTTTCAAATACCCTAAAACGGTTGTCCGCCTGCTTAGTGAGAGCCCACGTTTCGCACCCGTACAGAACCACCGGCAGTATTATTGTCCTGTATATTCTTATTTTAACGTTTTTAGACAGCAGCCTCGACTCAAGTAAATAACTCACGACGTAGAAGCAAGCATTATCCGAATGAGGTCTCTTATTTATTTTGATATTAATCTTGTTTCTATCATTTATGGTCGTACCCGGATACCTGAATTCGCTAACCTTTTCAAAAGTAAAATTCCCAACTTTGAGATCTCCCTCCCCTCTGCAGATGCCTAGCTAATCGACAGTCATGTACTTTGTTTTTGATTTACTCACTTCTAACCCTGTATACTCCGATGCTTTTATGAGGATTTCCGCGTTTCTTGCTACCGTTTCCCTACAATCGCCCAGTATATCCAAATTATCTGCGTAGCCTAGTATCTGCGTTGTTCCATTAAGCATTGCGTCCAGCCGGATAACCTGCATTTTTCTAATAACATACTCCAACGTTTAATTGAACAGCACCGTAGAGAGCGCATCCCCTTGTTTTAAACGATCGCATATCGTGAAAGGTTCTGATACATTACCGCCCACTCGGACCGTTCCCGTGCTTCCGTCCAGACATATTTGAATAAATCTCACTAGTTTTTTTGGTACACCGAGAAGTACTAGAATTTGATACATTTTGCTTCGCTTAATAGAGTCGTACGCTTTTTTAAAATCTATAAATAGTTGGTGTATGGTTTCGCAAAATTCCCACTTTTTCTCTAACTGTCTTATGGTAAACATTTGATCGCTCGTTGATCTGTTGCCCCGAAATCCGCACTGATAATTACCTACTATATCTTCTACGAATGGAGTGAGTCTAGCTTGTATTACATTTAAAAGAACTTTGTAGCACGTTGCTAAAAGTGAGATACCCCTATAGTTATAATCGGTATAATGGTAGATTCCTTCCAATTTTCGGGTATTGTTTCATTTTTCCAAATGGCACGTACTAGTTTATTGATTTTAAAAGTGAGCTCGACGCCCCCATATTTAAGTAACTCGGCTGGTATAGAGTCATTTTCCGCGGCTTTGTTGTTTTTTAGTTTTTTAATCGCGGGCTCTACTTCTTGGAAGCTCGGCTACTCCACTTGGAGTTCAGCAGTGTGAATTTCGTCCCCTAATTCTTCGCTATTTTCGTGCACGTTTAATAATTTATCGAAATAATTTTTCCATAGCGACAGTAATTTGTTATCATTTGTTACGAGGTTCCCGTTCTCGTCCTTCATCAATTGTGCTCTACTCCTAAAACCCATTCTGATGGCGTTAATCCCTCTGTACATTTCGCGGGGGTTATTTTCTTTACTATTACTTTCTATTCTCCTAATAAGTTTCTTTTGATACTCCCGCTTCTTATTTCTGTAGATTGCGCCCGTCTGTTTCTTTACGTTAGAATACTCTTCTACGGTCCTATCGCTTCTATTGTGTGTTTCCTTACGTTAAAATACTCTTCTACAGTCCTATCGCTTCTGTTGTGTAAGTAAAGTAACTGAGCTAGAAGGAATACTTCTCCGCCGCCTGTCCAGCATACCGTTTAAGGGGCTGTCGCAGGAGCAGTCGAACGGAGCCGCCGTAACGTCCAAGTAACGCTGCGGTCAGGTGGCAAAATCCCGATTTTACATTCAATACAACAGAACCGCGTACTTTAGAACAAAATCGCTGTTTACCGCCCTTCCTTTCATCACAAAGTAACAGTAACTCGTGCAACACATCGTATTAAGTATATCTTTTCGACGTAATATTGGATAATCGAAACTGGATATTATAAAATTAAAGTATTTTACATATTAAGACAATAAATAATAAAAATCAAATAAGAATGGAGCTAAGTGTCAAGGACTCAGTAGTGTTTTTTTTTTCAATAGTTTTAATACGCTATACGTGTGTTCTCTCATTACCTAGTTTTTTTATATAGCAAGACGGCCAAACCCTTTAAACACAATATTTAGTCGCATAACTGAATATATATCCAAGCCAGTTTGTATAAGCACTAATTGCAGCGGGAGATTTCGGGCTTAGTTTAACTCATGCAAGTTTTCAAACTTTTGAATGATACATACTAGTCACTATAATGGAATATAAATTTATCGCAAAATGTTAAGTTTAGTATTTATTTTACTACTTCAATCGAGAAAAACTATACCTTGTCTTGTTTCGTGTTTTGGTAAAACGAATGAAGGCGCAGACATTGTCCGTTTATAAGGCCATTTTTCTCCAAAACTTGCACTCAAAGTTTTCAGTATTTTTTCAGTTCCGTCAAATTGAGAAATTGCTTCGTGGGCTGTTTCTAGTTTTTTTATAAATAATTCATTATTAACATCTGTATTTCTTAGATCTAAAAACAAAAATAAGATACACATTTAATCAAATTCAAAAGAATTTAAATATTAAGCTAATGCATTATATATGTCTAAATCCACATTAGATAGTCCTAATAAGTTACTATGTTAGTGATTTCGTTGCATGTAAAACCCATCAATTTTAGCATTTATTAGAGCACTAAAAGACCCCAGCACTCTCCATAATCCAATCAAAAGCCGACGAAAATGCTGGTCCATTCAATTATACATTAAATGTATTACATCATTTCCCTATGACTATGTTAACAAGTCGGGAAGGAACATCTTGACAAAGCCTCTTCAAGGATACATTTTATTAGGCAGGGAAATAATTTTCCGATTAAAAATTTGTGTGTCACGCGTGGTATAATGGTGACCGTGGCTCAATTACCTTACATCCCCTTAGTGATGCAAGGTATATAAAATGCTTCACGTGCATATGTTTCGCATGTTAGGCTTGACCGCACGGTACTCGTGCTTTGAGCTTGCCTAAACTCTGCAGTGCTTACTTGGTGAGAACAGACATAATTCATTGCTTATCGTTGCTAATTCAACCATATAATCAGGAAAGTGGTACTGGTTGGCTGATCACAAGTCAACAAAATAAAGGCCATGTCTTACTTCCAAATAAATCGCTAAGCTAATCGTACGTTTTTGAGTCTTTCTGGAAACTTTCTAGAATTTTGTTAGTAAGATGGTAGAGTTGCAAGGAGATCAAAAGTCTTTGGGACAGTTAGGAAACGGGTGGAATTTTGAGTAGAGGTATTGTTTCCAGTGATCCAGACAACCAGACCCTGGCGCAAAAAAATTAATAACACACAAATTATTGAATAAACAACTGATTTGTCAAGTAATTTATTAAAAGATTAATGAAACGATGATTTGGCGCGATTTATACATTGATAAATCCCTTGATAAATCACTTTTACAATTTCTACATATAATTTAATTACCAGAAATTAGTATTTCATTACAAAAATGATTATGAAAGGATTTATTTATTGAACGTCTAAAAACCATTAAGTAGTGAAAAACAATTAAAAAAAAAAACGCTGCTAATTCTTTGGCACGTAGCTTCCTCCATCATTGTGTATTGCTTTAATATCGAAGTTGTTTTCACTTTACACATAATTACATACAGATTTGTACTTTTGTGTTTTTACAGGGTAAAAAGTATACAGGGTAAAACAACAAATGTTTAAACCTTAATATCTTCGAAACTTACTGGTTTTGTGAACAACCCAAATAAAGGCATCATGATGTAATAGCATAATGCTAAGTTAATCCAAAATTATAACTCAGTTATTGTCTTTTTACTCCAGTTATCGCATTATATAGAAAAACGACTTTTTCGGTATCTTTATTTTTACCTATCTTTAAGGTATGTACTAAGCAATTTAATTAAATTAATTTTTTTGATAACATTATCAGAAAAAATTAAACTCTTAAAACTAAAAAACTGCTGTCAATTCCTGGGCAAGTAGCTTCTTCCGACAAAATTTATAGTTAGATACAATATTGTTAAAATATACAGTATATCAATGATTTTTAAAAATACTTTCGATCTTAATTATTTTACTTAAGTAGCAGCCGTTACAATATCAAATCATATAATTTTTATAAAAAAATTTAAACTTCATTATTTTATGGCCTATTATATATTATCATACCCTATATAATACTATAGGGCCCTCATAACTTCATAGAATCATGAATTTTCTCAAAACATTCTGAACTTTATTTAGCGACTTAAAAGATTTAACAAAAATTTTCAGTTATACAGGGTATATAGGGTGAGAGACAAAGATGTTAAATCATAATATCTTTCAAACTAAATGGTTTCATAAGACTTAAAAAAACCCAGCCGAGATGATCAAAAGATCGATACGTTCTTACAATTTTAACTAAAATAAAGCCTTTTTACTCTCGTAATCGTACGACATAGAAAATCCATATTTTTTAGTTTTCGATTTTTAGCTCAAAAACTAGTCATCCAAATGATTAAAAAAATTTTACAGCAAATAGATATTATTGTTTTTTATTTTTAAACATTTTTTCGAAAAGTTTGACAATTTAGTTTTGGAGATATTAATTTTCTGTTTAAGGAGAAACAACACGTTTAAACCCTGAAGAAAAGAACTCTGAGAAAAATTCATAAATTTTAAGTACACCATTTGAAATTGTTATAAATATATTTAACATTAATACCTTTAATTTTATTATGCTAAAACCTTTATTATTCCTCTTGGCCCATTGTGTCACTTGGTGCAAGAATTCGTCAACTTTTTCACTGTACGTAGGATCCCTAGTGTACGAATGGTTCTTTTGAGCTTAAACTCAAGAATACTAAATACTTTGTACAGTTATAGTTCTGGTATGAATGCAGGTATTTTAATTTGAATGTTTAGAAATGATTTGGCGGTGCAAAAGCTGCATTGTTCTTTTTTTCGCTTATTCTGGCACAGTTTTGTGTATGAAACATTTTCTAAACATTCAAATCAAAATTCCTGCATTCATACTAGAACTACAAGTGTACAAAGAATCCTCCTTGAGTTTTAGCCTAAATGAACTATGCGATAACTTAGAATCCTACGGACAGTGAGCTGAAATCAGTAGAAACAACATTTAGGGAAAAGCAACTTTAAAGTTTATGAAAATGGTTGAAAGCATAACTTAAATTAGTACTTACCAAATCTTTTGGGAGCAAGTTTTCTATGTTTTACATACATCGAGTGTTGGCAACATGGCGGGAGCGCGGTTGCCTCCCGACAAGTATCCCAGCTATTTAACTGCCATAAACAAACGAAAGCATCGACAATTGTTTGTATTATCTGTGATGCAGCGTATCACCCAAGCTGCTTAGCGCAGAAAGAAAAAAATTATTGGCAAGTGAGTTATAACTTAATGGTTTGCCCAGTACATAGCTACAAGGACATAATTTCAAAAATTGAAGACGATAGCATAAGTGAGTCAGCAAAATTGTTAATTGCGCAAATAAAATTAAAGAAATCTGAAGAAGTAGGGAAAGAACTCTTAAAGGAAGTAACAATTTCTGAAGATCTACTGGACTGTGATATCAATGAGAAGTACAACATTCTAAAAGCTGAAAATTTACTATTGAAGCAGCTATTCTAAGAAATGGGAGAAAAAAATAATGTATGAAAGGAAAAATGTGTAACTAATCAGTGTGATAGTGTTTTAACTAGGGCTTTCTATTCTGAGGTGATAAACCAGCCTAAACCGCTCTGTAAAAAAGTGCCAAAAATAACAATAAATAACATGGGCAATGAGAGTATAGATATGAATAAGAAAGTTATTGAGTGCTTAACGCGAAAAAAGAAAGATACAAACTAAAAATATGTATTATAACAAAAAAGAAGAACTATTCATTAACTGTGTAAATAGTGATAGTGTTGATCTAACAGAAGCTGTACTAAAGGAAAGTTTTAAAGGAGTTTGTGAGGTTATGAAAGAAGAACTTATAAATCCTAAAATAAAAATACTTGGTTTCGACAATTACTTGAATTGGAGTCTAGCTGAAATAGAGAGTGATATAAACTCGAGGAATTTCAGTAGTCTTTCAAATAAGGCATAGCCCTACATACGTAGAAAAACAAATGTAGCGATACAATAACAGTATTAATGCAGGTTTCCTCTGATGTATACAAGTGCATCAAGGAGAATAACAGCAAAATCTTCGTACGATACCAAAGCTGCAAAGTCTACGACTATTTAAGTATAAGACCATGTTTCAACTGTGGTAGATATGGTCATAGTGGAAACAAATGCAAAAATAATGTAGTCTGTCTGAAATGTGCAGATAGTCATAAGCAATGACTGCTCAAACAATATAACATAGTGGTTAAATTGTGAATATTCTAATGTTACCTATAACACCAATTTTGACATTAAACATGTTGCCAATAATCACAACCTATGCAACATATACAAAAAGAAAATTAACTCATACATAGAAAAAATCGACTATCCGATTAAACCTACCTTACCATCTATGATCTCAGGTTACCATACAAGGACGGTATCTTATCAACAGCCCCAACAAGATCAAGGTTCAACGAAAATCGATATAACCAAGAGAAATCAAGATCGAATCAAATTTTCTAGAAAAAGGTTTTAAACCTGGATTTGTTGGTGTAACAAGACCACCCTTGGGTTTAGCCAAAGGATCATGCATTGACAATATATTTATAAAAACTAATAACATTTATACAGCTACCTATAAACTTAAAGCTGCTATAACAGACCACTACCCTATTATTATTGAATGAAAATTGAACAAATTAAACCTACAGAATTATTAAACTACAATAAAATTAAACATATCGTGGATACCATCAACTGGACTGAAATATTGTCCATGCAAGATCCGAATATGGCTATAAATAATTTAATAGATAAGACGTAGTAAGTAGAGATAGCTAAGAAAATAAACAAATTCTTTTGTGATATTGGCTGAAAATTGTCTGAAGATATTGTGAAACCAAATAATGCTAAATTTAAATATCCAGATACAAATCCAAATACAATATTTCTAAAATCTACAGGTATAATTGAGGTAATGAATATAATTAACAACCTGAAGCTTAAAAGGGGTGGTGTTGATAACATAAATAGCAAGACCTTAAAGATTCATGGAAGTTGTATCTCGGTATCATTAACACATATCTTCAATATGTGTATTAAAAATGCAATTTGGCCTGATGCTCTGAAAAAGGCTGAAATCGTACCAGTATATAAAACAGGTGAGAAGCATAGCATCAATAATTATAGTCCGATATCACTCATATCTAACATTGCGAAAATTTTTGAAACAATAATATACAATAGATTGTATGAATTTGTCCATAAAAATAATATTCTATCTAAGCATCAATTTGGATTTAGAAAAAATATTGGCTCAAAGGATGCGTTATATTCTATCACCGAAGTATTATATAATAATATGGATAGGAATATACCAACTATTGTAACTTCTCTTGATCTGGCCAAGGCCTTTGAAACGGTAGATCATAAATTACTGTTTAAAAACTTTACTGTATAGATATTAGGGGTGAGGCATTGGATCTTCTTTCAAGCTATCTTGATCATAGATACCAGACAGTTAAAATTGAAAAATGCAAAAGTGACTTTTTGTTAATAAACACAGGTGTCCCTTAGTGTACTATCCTGGGGCCACTACTATTTATATTATATATTAATGATATCTTGAAGGAGATCCCCCTAGACTCTATACTGTCTTATGCTGATGATACTGCCATAATTGCCACTGGAGAGAATTGGTTAGAGACTCAAAGTAATATGAATGAATTCTTATTGGTCATAGATAACTGGCTGGCAGTGAATAAATTATCGCTAAATGTACATAAAACAGTCTTTATGACATTCAGAAGCTATTGTAATAGTGTACCTGTTCACATAGAAGTTAAAATACAGGATAGATTGTTGACTAGAGTGGAAAGCTGTAAATACCTTGGAATTGTATTTGACTATAATTTAAAGTGGGATAAACATGTTCAATATATAATTAAGAAAACGAAGTACTTAGTATAAATTTTTTACAAGCTAGCTAACATCATGTCGACGGTAACATTACGAATGATATATTATGCTTTTTTCCATAGCATGATAAGCTATGGAATTTTAGCCTGGGGTGGAGTGTATAAAAATAATCGAGATCTGGTGCAAAAATTACAATAGAAAATACTGATAATAATTAATAAAAACAGTTTCAACGTACACGACTAAACCTGGAACAACTATTTATCTTCGAAGCAATAAGGCTACATAATAACGACCTCAAAACCCAGTACCTCAGTTCTACTAGTGTTACTAGGAAAACGAGCTTAATTGAACCTAAAAGTTATAAAAGAGTTATTGATAAGAAAAGTATTAACAAAGCTATCATTACATACAATGCACTAACAAATGATCTAAAAGTAGTAGATATAAAAAAAACATCATGTCAAAATTTAATAAGGAGGTGGATTAAAATAAATTGTTAATTATGTATTGATGTTATTCAACATTATTATTATTTTAATGATTCTGTTATCACTGCGTGCAAAATAAATTTAAGCAAAGGAAGCTTTAGTTAAAAATCTAATGAGCATGAGATTGATGCTTTTAGTTTGTTAAATATAGACTAACAGATGGAAAGTTTATCTTTTACTAATTTTAAGCGTTTTTTATATTTGTATTTTTTTAGTTTGTCATGCCAGGGCTTGCGAACAGGTAACCTATTTACCTCTGCAAGATTTTGAGTATAACTACACTAGTTGTACTCTGTAATATTCTGGATTGAATAAATAAAAAAATAAAAAATTAGACCTTGACTCTCAGCAATTATGAGGTGTATTCACTTATACCTCTGGGTTCTGTTTGGCTTTTCTTACCTGCAACCAAAAAAAGGCATTTTATGAATTTTTATAAACATGTGATAAAAAGGTTATTTTATCCTTGATAATCATAACACTTTATACTTATCTTTTCTTTTGGCTACTGTGTAGAATCTTCAAGTTAAAACTGCAGAAAATTACCAGCCTAACCTCCAAATGGCAAAATGTTTAGACCAAGAGCTCCAATCTCTATAGCGGCTTTTTCTTCCATCACTGCAGTTTTCACGGAGTCCTTGGACACTTTTTTATACACTTCACTACATCGTTAGCTGATTGCATCACATGCACACTGAGTCATGGGTATAGTCCATCAACCTACAAAATAGATGATGACCAACGTGTCCAAGTCCAAGTGCACGAAATGTAACTACTTCTCTTCTGTTGTTCACCTAAGCATGGTTTCTGACGTCAACTTTTCTGCACAAGTTAATAGCTATCAGTTTACCACACTCAATACACATTACTTGAATCTTAAATCGTAATCTTAAGCTTTGGATTCGCCAAGTTGAATTTTGCCATGGCATTGGTTAAGGCTCAAAATATCCTCAAGCACAGGAAATAGAATGTTGATATCAATCAATATATTCCTGATCTCAGAGGTATCTTCCGCTGCTGGGGTTTGTATCTTCTTTGATGAACATGAAGTCTTGACTTGTTGGCAGGTTCATCCTCACTCGTTACTCCTACAAATATTCTTTGCCTCTTCTTGCCTCTTCCTTGAGAGTACTTCTTGTCTGGATGGGTACACGCATACCTGCCCTTGGTGTGCGCCACATATTTTTAAAATCACCGAACTTTACACTTTTTTAAAATCTTCACTACTCTGCTTTGAGACAAATACCGATATGGACTGTTTAGGTTTTTGTATTGTTCACAGACGATGGCTATGACGATTCCCGTCTCACGGACTCAGTTGGTCCTTTGCAGTCACGCAGTGATTCATATTCAACTGCACTATTTTTATTTTCTTCGTCTGGTAGTGGCTTTTAAACTTAACTTTTTTTTTAACTTTAACTTTTAACTTTTAACTTTTTTTTAAGCTCGGTAAACTGGACATAGATAGCTACAAGCTGCGTGGTCACTATTCACACCTGTGCCTCCTTTGCTTAGTACACAGTTAGGTTGATTATTACACTTTTAAGCTTTGTGCCCGTTATTTCTACAGTTAAAACAAAGCTTACTTCTATCTTCAGTTACTGTGCAGTGTCTACCGATATGGCCAAAACCTAGGCATTTATAACACCTGAGCGGTTTGTTTTTGCGGTTAGCCATCCAGATCCTACCGTTGACCTATCCTATTCTGATCTTCTGTAGCTTAGTGATCTTAGCTGCTATCTGAGCTGGTACCCGTATCACTGCAATCTGCGTGTTACCATACTTCTTTTGCAGAGATTTTCTTCTTTAGTGCTTATAGTACCTCCTCTTTTGAGGTAAGCATGTTCAGATTTCATACTGTAATGGTTTCTTCTTCCTATAGTACTATTATTGTAGCGCCTTCCACTAGTACCGCTTTAACTGCTCATTGGAAGTACGAGGTATTTTTTGTGCGTTTAAGTTCTATCAGAAGATCTTCTGCAACTGTTCTGCGTATTGTATCTACGCTATTCCCTAGTGTGTTAAGTGATGGAGCCGCTTTTATTTCTAACAAAATGTCTGCATAGCTTTTTCCTTCAGCAGTCTAGGAGATCTTGCCCACTTCGGTCCACCCTGTCTGGTCTTATTCTGGTTCGTAACGCCAATCCTCTTTGCTTGCCTTTCTCTCCTTTTTCCTTAACTTTCTTGTAACGACTTCCTGCTACGTTGCCTTTTCAGGTTAATTACTCGCTTTTTTATCACCTCTATTTCTATCCTATGGACTAGTTAAGGCTTCCTTTGTTGTACCCGCCATCCGAGATCTGAGACTCGGGGTTGTCTTGATTTCTCTCCCAGAGTTCCTGGACACTGGCTTTGCTGTAAGTTATCTACAGTTATCTATAGTTATATATAGTGTTAGATTTAGGCAAGATCTTTAATTCGCTTGTGCACATTATACTTGCCCCTAACATAATCCATCAGTTCATTGATTTTGCTGCCAATGCGATCCAAGTGCGCATTTCTTTGCGTTATGCATACAGCTCTCTTATTCCTGATGTATCAACCTTCATTTCCATATCACCTGCGTCTCTACATGCAGCAGGGATCAGGTGATAAACCTTTGCGGCTTTTAAGTAAGTTTCCTCCCTCCCCAATTTCCATGGGGCCAGCGTCGATTACTGGGGCTTTTACCCAATCAGAATCGACGGCAGGATTAGGCACAGTGGCTTGACCCGCTTGGGGTAGTAAAGTTAATAACTCACTATCCATGTTTGATTTATCTTCGGGGTTTGTTTCCCTAGCCTGTTTGGTTCGCGGAGCATATTTTATATCTGCTCTACCCTTCGGCTGGTTGAGGAGACCTCGACGCGCTGATGCGCATTCCTCTGTTCGCTACCTATAGACATTACCGCGCGGATGTGTGTGTGCATGTGTCTGTATGTGTCTGTGTATACACACACACAAACAAAATTTATGGATTCTGTTTAATTTAATTTAATAAAGTTTTATACATCTGATATTATATCTTTTTTTGAATTTATCATTGTTTTAAATACTGAAGATTTTCTAATTTTAATAAGAATTAATTATTATTTTAAAGATTTATAAACGTTTTATCATGCAATCCACTGTACATTTTAATGATCAAATATTCAATCTAATGACAGAAATAATGAATATCAAATATTGTTTTCGTGGAATAACATTAATAGTTATTGGATAGGTCTATATAACAATAATAATATATATTTATTACAGTATAAATGATCTTAATGATCATAAAATTTTTATTGGCTGGCCATTTGCGAATAACTTTTGAACAAGGTACAAAACCAATCGAATTCTCATAATTGTGAAATATTTTCTATTGCATGTGCAGTAACAATTGTATTTAATATATTTTAATGTAGTGTAGAATTCGATTTAAGCAAACTGCGACAACATGTATATTTAATGTATGATACATTTAATTTGTCTTCGTTTCCGTTATAAAGTAATTAATTATAAAATGACAATTAATTTAGATATATTTGATACAATTTCTAATAAAAAAAATGTTATTCATTAAACATTTTTTATCCAATCTTATTTAAATTTTGATAAAATTTTGAACAACTTGAAACTCTATACACTAAAAGACTTATTAAAGAACAACAAGCATTATTCAATCGTTTTAAAAACCAAAATAAAAAAAGAAATTTTATAAAGGATACATTTTTTAACACTCCAAATTATGAAATCATAAATTTAGATGATAAAACTTTTGAAGATGATGTACCATATTGTATAAAAATATTATGCAGCCTAAATTTACAGAAACAATAGATGTATATAATGATGAGAATATTAGACATGATTCCAATAATTAAATATTAACTAATTTAAATTTAACTAAATTAAAAAATATATATAAATATATACATAAGGTATATATATATATATATATATATATATATATATATATAAAATATATATATAAGGCTAGATAATAACGCTTTATCATAATAATCTAAAAAAGGAAACAGCATCGAAAGCAATTTATATTTATTTAAAGAATTAGATAATCTAATCAGACAAATAAAAGTTTATGCAAAATCTTATTAGATGTGTCACAAAATAGAAAAAAGAACAATTAAAACAATCAAATAAAATTGGTTACATGACTAAAGATGTAAAAATGTATTTTATAAGAAACAATAATCATGATAAACATCAATATAACAAAGCTACGAGTAATAAAATAGCAAAAGAAGAACCATTGAAAGTAGAAGATGTGAAGAAGCACTACAGAAGAAAATTTGAGAATAAAAGATCATAGCAGACTCTACGATAAGATCTCTACAAAAGACGTACGGTGAAACGCAGATTCCAGTGATAAGGGTACCAGCTCAGATAGTGGCTAAGATCACTAAGCTATAAAAGATCAGAATAGCATGAGTCGCGCCATGATTCACTAATTTTAGGTTTAATTCGCAGGCTAGGCTTCCGACGAATTCCGCGTCTTGCGAGGTTGGCAACATTTGACGTTAAGATTGCCCATAACTAGCTTATAATTATACTTATTACTCCGAAAGATATTCGCAAGATCTGAAATATCAGAGAAAGAGACACCCGGTGGACGATAGAATACGGCAACAAAGATTGGAGGTTTTTTACCCTGTTGAACGCTACACATTAAATACTCCGGGATTCCCGGTTTTGCCTCTACCTCTGATTGCGATGAGCACAGAATAGTCGCTTTGAAAGTATTACTGATAAACAGGTCTACGCCTTCTCCACGCTTGTTTCTGTCCTGACGCAAAACCGAGTACCCGTCAACCTGCGCAAATACGTCATGAACCTCGTACCCGAAGCGCGTCTCAGCCACGCCAAAAAGGTGGTAGGAGGGACGAGCATTCGCAATATACTGCCCAAACATGCCCATATACGCATACAGGTACGGTAGTTTCGGTAGTATTTTTATTGTCCCTCGTAGCTAAAGTGGCATTTTGAACGGCATTATCATTGTTGTCATTGTTAGCAACATTTATTATAATACTATAAGATGCGGCTAGTGCGTACAAGTCCGCTGCTGACGTAAACTCGTGAGTCCTATCACTGTCTCCCAGCTTGACAAGGAATCGCTTGTCTCGATGCCAAATGTACTTAAAATTTGACCCACGTGCAATACGTTTAAGGTTATTGAAACTTGTAAAGTTGTCTTGACTTAGAAGCTTATTAATGAAGATCTTACTATTTATCAAGCTGTTATACATTTCCTCATCAAGCAAAACTACGTTCCTCTCTTTCGTAGTAAGCGCGGCAAAATTGCTTTTAGCACGCATTACGCTACTCGCGATATCTCAGCGAGAGAGACGCACTATCCACGGCGAGCGATGCCGCTGAGGACCACGCTTGGCATCGTCGCGCCTAAGCATACGCAGTGAGACTACGTCATCCATAGATATGGATGAAACTATCGTAGTGAGGACAGCCTGAGCTACTTTTAAACACTGCGCGTCTGTCCCATCGCTAATATTTGAAATAATTAAATCCGCCGCATCCTCACTAGCATGTACTGTAACCACTTCAGATGTGTTTGTGTTTGGAGGAGATAACCTAACACGCTTAGTCGCCCACGAGACGTCAGCGCGATCCTGTTTAGAATTATTAGATGTCATGTCAGTTGTCGCGGGATACGCGTCCATACTAGAAGTAGATTCATCGATATCTCTAAGATAAATAATGACCCGCGAATCAACCGCGTCAAAGTCAGAGCGAGGGCGATTCACATCATGCACGCGATGCATTAACGCTACATCTTCCACCATACCTTCGATCTTCTTCACGAGGTCGCTGAGTTGCTCCTTGACTGGTCGTCGATTTTTCTTTCCAGTAATGCTATGCGAGCTCAAAATTCCTCTTGTAATTCACTGCTTGCTGATGCGTTGACTGTAGCACCGCTCATGGCATCGCATCTTCTCAATATAAAAGATCGAAGATCGTCGGCCGATCTCTCCAACAGTTCAAATTGCTTGCTAAACAAGTCCAGCATGCTTGACGGCAGGGTACAATGATGCACGACATCCCAGCTAGTGCCCTGCTTTGTGATGTCCACTTTTGGCTTGTCTCCGGCGGCAGTAGGTGAAGAGGCAGGTGTTGTTGTTGTGAGACTGTTATTCCCACTGAAATTCCTAGACTCTTGCTTGAGTTTTGCGGAAGACGAACCCTTAGCGTGCTTGAATTAATTTTGTCCGACTTGCGAGAGGTTGAACTTACTGCTGTTGTCTTGTCTTTGTATTTGTCGTCTTTTTCTATCGACTTCTCATTGTCCTTATAAAGTGTCAAAGTATCTGTAATTAAAAATTCAACTACTACAAAATGTATTTATCAACTATACATATTTCATATATATATACAATATATATATATATATATATATATATATATATATATATATATATATATATATATTTATTTTGGCTATACTCCCCCCCCCGTCCCCCAGAGTCCCATCACACCCCCCCCCCCCCGACAAAGTAACTTAAAAATCGTTCATTTTTATATGATTTTTGAAAATCTAAATGCTTCCCCCCACAGCCCCCCACAGCCCCCACATACCTCCCCACCAATCCCCCACACTGAATATGTACCTCAAAGAGAATCAAATTATTTATCTCTATACTGTAGAGACTTTAGATTATCGTTTTTTCTTCGTTTTAAATTATCATTCGTTGGACAAAAAGTGCAAATTTTTAAACCATTATGACTAAAAAACTAAACTATGGAACTGCGTAAAAAAATCATGTTAATGAATTATAATAAGAAATACTTTCTGTATAAATAACGTGATGTTCTACTTATTCTTTCTTAAGAAAATTCAATTACTGAAAAAACCCGTATTGACGAGCGTGATAACTAAATAAAAAGGCATGAATCAAGTTAGAAACTTGGCTAATGAGAGCCAGCTGAAATAAGTGGCCGATTGGGATAGAATGAAGGCAAATGTTGTGCAGCCGGGATTTTTGTCTAGATTTCTTCTTATTAGAACGAAGCTATGGTAACGACCTTGAAAGTCTTATTAAGGTTGGTGCGGTAGCAAGCTTTATAAAAACGTTCAATGACTCGGTTTGGACACGTAATCGTGATCAGAACAGAAACAGAAGCTGCAATAGAAAAATAGCCTAGTAAGCAGTACATGTGCTAAGCTTGGAGTGGCTAAGAGATTGTGCGTTAACTGGTTTAGCTCTAAGACAAAGGTTGGCGCATGGGTGATTAGGTTAGGCTCTTGATGCTTGATTGCTGCGATGATTAAGTAGCTAATTTTGTAAAATAGCACAAAAATTTAGATTGGGGATGTTGCAGCCATGCTGATTAGTCGACATCTTCTGGTTTTCTTAATCTCAAGAATATTTCTGATCATAAATAATAAGTACATTCGAGGGACAAAATAACTTTGAATATTCCGGTCCGTCCAACGTGGCCCGCCATAACACTTTTGCCCGATATGTTAGCTGGGTTGTGACGCGCGCAGCCGGACGCGCAGCAGCCGCTCTTTATTGCGTGCCTTTTGACTCGTCGCGCGAGCTCGGGAGGGAGAAAGTGTCTGTCGCGCAGTGCTGGGGTAACAGTGACCCGCGTGCTGGACTTTCTCGCGAAAACGGAGACCTGCTACTGCTGCTGCTGCGCTGGCGGCACGCTGTCATCATTTTTCACTGCCGTCTGTAGTGTAGTGCTGGGGTGACCTGTGTTTTGGAGTCGGTCGCGTAAATGGAGACCTGCTGCTGCTGCCGCCGCTGCTCCGACAGAAGGTGCTCTCCAGTCCAGCTACTCCTCGACTGACATGCTGTGTAGGCATGAAGGTGGAATTCGTGAGTCATAGGTTAAGTTAAGCATAACTCGCAGTATACGTGTGTATATACAGGGTGTCTCATTTTAATCGATACACGCAAATATCTTGTGAAGGAAGGCCTTAATCGAAAAAATTCTAGAGACCAAGATTGTAGGATTTTGCGGAAGAAGTCTAACGGTGACCTTAGATTTGACCTTAAAAGCGTCTTCAAGGTCATTTGAAGGTTAACTTTGATTTTGATGTGAAACATCTAACGGCGCAGCTCGGGGGTTCGAACGACTCGTTTTGTCGCGAAGGAAGTTTTGTCGCCACGCTCTCCCCCCTCTCTTGCCTCTAGAGCGCGCTCCCCTCTCCACCTCTATAGCGCCCTTTCCTATACTGGAGAGAGAGAGAGAGAGAGAAAGAGAGAGAGAGAGAGAGAGAGAACTACAGGTGTGCGTGCGTCGACCAGAGAGAGAGAGAGAGAGAGAGATAGAGAGAGAGAGAGAGAGAGAGTATGTATGCGTGTGCGTATCGGTGAGTGCTACAGTATACGGCGTGCGCTATAGAATATAATATTAATGCTTGTTACTTTCATTTTACACTTCCTTTAATACAACATCCTTTCTATTACATATCTTCATAAAACTCAGCTTCTATGTTACATATTTATTTATGTACGAAAAATATTTATTTACTTTACTTTATATAAACTTCTTTCAATAACCATCAATTTCAATGTTTCACATCTGCCAGGCGTCCCGTGACGGCTCACCTTTTTTTACTAAATAAAAACCCTATTTTTTATAGCGACAATGAAAAGAGCGGAAAATTTTACGTTCAAAACAATGGTTTTCGATTGGAAAACGATCGCTTTTCAATGTCATTCCAAGGTTAACTTTGATTTTACCCGTAAGAATCCTACTTCGTAATTACAAAAATGAAAATAGCGGAAAATTTTACTTTATGAGTGGTATGTTGTGTTTGTACTTCAAAGGGAATTTTAAGATCTAATAGATTTTCGTAAATAAGCTGTGTATTATTTAGATTTAATATCAGCTAAATGGTTAATTTGTATCTAAGTACGCTATAAAGCAAGGGATCAATATAAGTTTATTAAAATATCAAGTTAATAAAAACATGCACCTATTAGTAGCATTAATTTACCTAAAATTAATTATTATTAAATGTCTGGTTATTTCATTAATGTGTTGTTGATTTAATACCTTATGAAAATATCTCAAGGGAATTTTGTGGATATCAAGACAAAGCGAAAGCACAGTTCATGCAAACTCAACTTTTCAATTTAACAACTTGTTAACACGAAAATGCTCCGCACATGAAATTTTATTCTTGACTTTATTACGTTTTGCTAAGCAGTTTCTTATTATTATGTTAAAACTGTCAATGTTATAACATTCAACCAATATCTGGATAAAGATCGAGGTAAAATGGCAGATTATCCAGCAAATGACATCATTGGCATCCGTCTTGTTTTGGGAGAATGTCGCCGAAATTTTAGAAGATCCGTAGTGTTATATCGTGAACGCTTCCCAAGACGTCGTCATCCAAATGCGAATATTATTCGTTTCCTCGAATTGAGAGCTCGACGAGGTCATCTTCGATGTCAAAGAATTAGACGTAATATCGAAGACCAGACCCAAAATCCTCGTTTTCTTGCCATTTTAGAAATGGTTCATTTAGATCCACATATTTCGCTACGAACCATTCAACCTGAACTGGGTGTACCTCGATCAACTTGTAGTAGATATCTGAAGTTTGCCAGATACCATCCATATTATATCACACCGAATCAAGATTTAAATGAGCAGGATCGTCAGCAGAGAGTACAATTTTGTCTGTGGGCAAGAAATGAAATTAGAAATGAGCCCAATTTCTTTCAATTCGTGATGTTCAGTGACGAATCTACTTTCAACAGCATTGGACATCTGAACAGACATAACAGCCATTACTGGTCTGGAATAAATCCACACTGAATGCAACAAATTGATAATCAATACCGTTGGAATATTAACGTTTGGTGTGGCATAATCAATGGAAATTTAATAGGCCCATATATTTTTGAAGGTAATGTAAACAGCGAAAGTTACCTGAATTTGATCGAAAATGAACTTCCAATCCTACTAGAACGTGTTGATATGAATAGAAGATATAAGATGTGCTTGCAACAAGATGGTGCTCCACCACATTACGCAAGGATAGTACGAAATTTTTTGAATGATTGTTTCCCAAATCGATGGATGGGTCGGGGTGGTCCAATTGCATGGCCTCCAAGGTCATCTGATTGAACTCCATTAGATTTTTATTTGTGAGGATACTTCAAAGATACAGTTTATAGAGAAAGACCAACTACTGCTAACGATATGAGATTGAAGATTCAAAATACCTGTCCTAATCTCCCCCGTAATGCTTTGATACGAACTGTAGAACATTTCCAACAAAGACTTCAACTCTCCCTGCAAGTCGGTGGAGCTACTTTTGAGCACTTATTGCCTTGAACACCTAAATAGATAATTAACTAACAATCAGCCTTTTTCAGGGCTAAACCTCCCCGTGGTGTATGCCGGGTTACGCTAATGCCGAAGGTAAATGAAGGAAACATTTGAAGAGGCAATGGTCGACTTTTATAAAAAAAAAAAAAATGACGTTAAATAAGAGTCAAAGGTCGTGATTCATTACTTTAATGTAAATTCTACAGATTAATTTGTGGGTCCTGAACATCAAATTTGTATCGATAGCGATTAAAATTCCCTTTGAAGTACAAACACAACATATCACTCTAAAAGTAAAATTTTGCGCTTTTTTCATTTTCGTACTTACGAAGTAGGATTCTTACGAGAAAAATCAAAGTTAACCTTGGAATGACATTGAAAAGCGATCGTTTTCCAATCAAAGTCCATTGTTTTAAACATAAAATGTTCTGCTCTTTCCATTACCGCTATAAAAAATAGGGTTTCTATTAAAAAAATCAAAGTTAACCTTCAAATGACCTTGAAGACGCTTTCAAGGTCAAATCTAAGGTCACCATTCGACTTCCTCCTTAAAATCCTACAATTTTGGTCTCCAGCATTTTTTCGTTGAAGGCCTTCCTTCACGAGATATTTGCGTGTATCGATTAAAATGGGACACATTGTATATACATACACAACATGCTGCTTACCGGCAGACGCGAGCTACGAAGCGAGAGAAAGAGTGGACAGGAGGGAGATTGGAGCCCTTCAATCTCCATGCCGTGTCTGTGCACATACGTTCCAGCGCGCGCTGTAGCGGTGGCGCTTCTACGAAAGCTGTGGGAAGACCAGTGGCGCAATTATTTTGATTTGGAAAAACAAATGCAAGCTACTTACCAACTCCTGCTCAGCAACAGTGCATCGCTCGTCATTTCCATCGCAATCTTCGCAGCGTCGACATCTCCCAGTGGAAGGAAACGGATCACCCCGAGTTTTATAGGCATGGCAGCATCTACTAAAATGTTTGGTAAGTGAAACGAAATCCTATTTCAACCGTTTCCGGCCTCATTGAACGTCAGCAAGAGATTTTTTCGCAAGATCTTGGCACTTCATCACTACAACTTTGGTTTTGCTCCTTTTATTTTTCAACTTTCAATTTATAATCTTTTTTACGTGGTTAGTTTGTCTCCACTTTCAATTGGTAACCTTCATCACCATAACTTGCTAAGTTTTATTCCTTTTCCAATTTTCAATTTGTAATCTACTTAATTAATCATACTGAATCGCACATTTACCTCTCATATTACAGACTACAAAATTGAAATGTTGGACTTGGGGAACCAGAACGAGCAGGACATATGCGAGCTGCGACAAGTGATACCAATTTACATGGCCAGAGAAGTGAATTGTCTCCACTAAAGTGGCATTTACTTTGCAAGTCTCGTCTCAGAGGTTGAAGTGGATGCAATTTTTGGCAGAATCACAGCAGAACTGAACACCCGACCATGTATTCCACTTACAAGTAAGTCTCTTTGTTTATATCTCACATCTTGAGAGTTGAAAGCTTTTCAATATTGTATTATGGTTATAATCATTGAACGTAACAAAAAATTTACTGGAAAATGTACAAATTACAATAAAAATTAATCAAACTGAAATTTTAAATAGAAACAACGCTAAATAAACCTTAAGAAAACATAATAAAACATTACTAATAATTATAAACTCATTTTTTTGTTGTGCAGGCTTGCAGGTGAAAAGGATGAGGAACTTCGTGAGGTCTCAATACATCAAAATAGCCAAATTTTTATAAAGAGGACTTGTCAAGATCCAGCAGCTTGATCCAATTGATTGGGCACTCTACAAGAATCTACGAGAGCTTGCCATGCTGATATAGTAATTCCAGCTATTTTCAATTTCTTTCATTCAGTCATAGTGCGCACAATTCATTAACTATAAGTAAATCTAAAAATTGATTAAATCAATGTGAAACTGACTAAACTCGGTGATTAATTTTGTAAAATAATACTATTATTGTAGAACGCTATAAAAATTGTAAAATTTACTAGATTGTAACTTGTAAAAATAACTATATTGCAAAATGTAATATGAACGATTAATTTTCAAAAATGATTCAATTGTAAAATGAGATTATAAGCGCTGATAAAATGTTAATGTAAAATGAAATGCAAAGATGCATTTTTTAAAAGTATTTATGTTGCATAAAATAAGATTATAATAAAAGTTAATAAAATTTAAATGAATAGAAATTGTAAAATTATAAAATAATGTTTTAGATAAAGTCTTCGAATAAATAGATAGAAAATAAAAAAAAAATAGTTAACTTGATTAATTTTGAATAAATTTGTTAAAATCGTAAATTTTTAAAACAGTTTTCGAATAATACGAATCGAATGCATCCGGTTAGGGACTAGCTTGATTTTCAATTGTTTTCTTTATAGTTATACACTACTCGCACGGTACTTCACACTTCATTTGTCAAAGTATCCAGCAGTTTTTGGTGTGATTGCTCTTTTAATTAAAAGTTTAATTACGCCGTTTCGCCCGACAGACGCGAATTTAAATCAAATGCGCGCGTTGTGAAGTCAGGGAAAAAGCTTCTACGAAATGGCAGAATATTTTGATTGCACGGATATGACTGTGCATAAGTGGACTGAACGGTTTCGGGAAGAGGACATTGTTCACGATCATCGCCATGATAACAGTGGCAGGCAATACAAAATCTTCGATGAAGAATTACAACAAGTTGAGGATGCTTTCCGGGTCAATCGTTTCGTTCCCGCTAACGCCTACCAGATGCTCTGGACTTGTATATTTCGCCGAAAACATTGCGTCGATCAATTGAAAAAAGGCTCAATTATAAGTGTCGGAAAGCAGCACGGAAGTCGCAAATACGAAATCCTATTGATTATGCAGTAAGACTTGCTTATGCAAATTAGCATCGATTTCGTTCCAAAGCAGAAAAAGTTTTTTCCACCGCTAAGGATGGTAACGGAATTCATTTACGTTTTAACTTTTGCTATTTTTATTTGGAGTTAAATTTATACTACAAGTATTTGACGGTCAGTGATATTGTCACCCGAGCGCAGTTTATCTACGGTGCCGTGTGTCAGGTCTATATATGTGTTGTGCTCTCCTATAGTCTGCTACTATAACCTACAATTTCTGTTGTTTATTTTTACTGTCAGTTTGGTAATGTTCAACATATATTTAGACTTGATAGGCAAGTCATTTATTTATATATTTATTTAACGATTACTCTGTGAATTGGATTTTTGACTACTCCTATTAAAAGCATGTAAAGTTTTGAAGTTACAAAAAGATTAGATTCTACTTATTAAATATCAATATTATTCGTCTCGAGTTTAGAGTTTAGTCATTTTGCCACTTAATCAGTTAATTTGTCAATTAATTTATTTTCTTTTTTCAGGAAGACTGTGTGTTTGGCGACAGGACGGAACTCGCTATAATCCAGAGAATGTTATCCCAAAAAGACAAAGTGGCAGATTTACCAAGTCTTATTGGGCATGGATTTCTGGCGATGGCCCAGGAAACTTGGTAAAAATTACCAGAAAATTGACGTCAAGGACTTATGTCCACATATTGGATAACATTTTGCTTTCCTCACAGAAGTCGCGCAAGCACTTTCTCTTCGCAGCCTTGATGGCAGCTTTGAGCCTCTTCCGTTTAGCCTCATATTCCGCGGTCAGCTCCTCAAACAGCAGCCTATTCCTCGCTCTCTGGTGCAGCCTTCTGGCCCGCAGACACTCGCGGCGTATCTCTGCAATTTCCTCTGACCACCGATAGACTGGTGGTCGGCCACGGAAGTTTGATTTTGTGGCCATGGACGCATCGCAGGCCGCTGTTATGGCCGTCGCGAGGTCTCGGGCTCTCTCAGTGGGTGTCCCTTCCACCACTGCTCCCTCCAGGGAGCAGAGAAACACTTCTTGGTCAAAGGAAGCTGGTGACCACCTCTTCTTCACAACTCGCAGCTTTGCTCCGGATCTTTTGTTGGTCAGCTGGAGCCGATACACGATAGCTTGGTGGTCGCTACCCGTGTATCGATCGCTAACTTTCCAGTCGTGTCCTTCCCCCACGATGATTAAGTCGATGAAGGTCAGGTCAACTATGGACGACTTCCTACCCTTAGCGTAGGTAGGAGTCGTCCCTTTGTTAGCGATCTCCAGCTCCAGTGTAGAGAAGGCTTCGAGGAGTGTGCGTCCGCGAACGGTGGTCTTCGCGCTGCCCCATTCCGTCGCCCAGGCGTTGAAGTCTCCCCCGATTACAACAGGCAACCGGGAGGATTGGGCGCTGGTGACGATGGCGTCCAGGGACCTCGTGAAATCCTCGATGTTGTCGCCGGGCGGGAGATAGCAGCTGTAAATGCGTACCCCGGCTACCTACCCCCAGGTAAAGTTAAGGAGTGGGGTGGCCATCTTGCAGGATATGTGGAGGCTTCCACATACCCAGATGGCCGCTTTGCTGGTACTGTCCCTCACCCCGCTTGGGTCCTCGAGATCCCTATACTCCTCGCTGATGATGACGATGTCTGCCTACTTCTCTCTGACCAACTGAGGCAGGAGGTCCTGGGCCATCCTTCAGTGGTTCAGGTTGATCTGGAGTACCTTAGTCATTTCTAATAGGTACTCCCGCCTCCTGCAGGGCTTTCACTATGGCCCCGCAGTCTACTACTTTATGGCCCTCTATGCTGCACCGGTAGCATTGCGCCGACTGGTTGACTGCGCTTTTGCAGTCCCTCGCGAATCTTGGTGAGTCAGCAGCTGGACCTTTGCTGACCCGCTCAGGGTGGACGAGACCACTGTCTTCAGGTCTGCTGTTTCCGTACCCGGTCGCCTCAGTTCAAGGAGAAGCTCCCCAGCCCTGGTGCACCTGATACGGGTGACCCGATCTCCTAGGGTTTTAAGCTCCGGTGCGAACTTGACCTTCCAAAGGATGTCAGCGTAGGAGGAGCACCCGCTTGATGCCTTGATTTTGATGGCATCTGGGCGCGGGGGTCTCACTCCGGCCTTGGACTCCGAGGTGCCTCTGGCCAGTTTGCTAGCACCTCGCTGCTGTTGTTATTGCTGCTACGGCTGGTTTCCCTTTGTCCTCTTCTTGCCCGTCTTTACTACGGTGGCCCAGTCAGGGGCTTTTGACTGGCCTTGCGTGTCGCCTTTTGCCTTCCTCTTTTTCGCCGCCGGTGGTAGTGGCGTCGATGGCAGCTCATGCTCCACGGTGTTCTGGAGGATGTTCTGGCGGAAGATGGGGTAGGTTTGGCATCCCCCATCCTTCCTCTTGACCGTCGGTGTTGCCAAGGCTGGGCTAAGATGGCGCAGTTTGGCATACTCGCCAAGCGCCTTACTTGTAGCCCTAGCCAGCATCTTAACCTCCTTGTGGACATTGCTCCTTGGCAGAACAAAGTCCACAAAGGACTTAATCCGTTCGCTGAGGAGGGTAAAGGCTTTGTCAGCCTCCTCCTCGCGGTCCTCCTTCTTTGCTCTACTGTCACTTGTAGCTTTTTTTGACGAGCGTTTTGTCAATATCTGTGTACACTGCGTCGCTACTCCTTCTCTAGCACCTAATGGAGTTGCTGCGCTCGCTGCTCCATAGATACAGATATACGCGCGTATTGCGCGCTTTCCCCGCTCTGTCGCTGCTTCTGCTACCACCATTTGCTGGCTCGTGGTACTGCTGACCTTATGCTGCTGCTGTGAGCTAAGCTGTGGCCCGGAGCGTTTAAATGAAGAGTGGGAGAGCTTGAGACTCTCGTAAAATATAAAATTTTGTTGAACGAATTTTAGTTCCACATATAATTAATAATTTTATACAGAGCTTGTACGGAGTGTTACACACTCAAGAGGGGTAGTTTTGAGGATAAAGTAAACTTATGGCTAGAGACTACCAGACACATTTTCATATAATAGCGGGAGAGGACGGTAAACTTCTGGTTTACCCCAACCCCTAAGGAGGAGTATTTTTGGGGATAGAATGAACTTATAGCTGGAGACCACCAGACACGTTTTAGTACAGTAGAGGATTATCTGAAAGTCTGAATTTTATACACATGCACACGAATTTAACAATTAAACTCGTGCAAGTCATTTTTATGCATGTATAAAACTCCGTAATTCATTCTAGACGTTTATGTTATTTTATAGAGCATCCAAACGCTATTTTAAATAAATTCCTCTGACGCTTAATTTGTCAATTGTTCAGCCTCGGCAGCGAGAGATTGATATTCCGTCCTCAGGTGGTTACGTCAGCTAGTGTTTCGCCATATATTTTGTGTCATCTTTTTAAACCTTCTTATCAGCTGTATAAATATCTCTATTCGGCACCGACTTATAGGTAACCTTTCTGTCTCAGTTTAAATTGTTCTAGCAGAGTAAGTTGGTCAATGATAGTTATGAAGTTCTGACTTAACCAGGTATCAACTTCGTTTTTAGAACAATTAACCGATGACCAATCGCAATCAGTTATATGGGATAGAAGTTCCTCTGATTTGGAGAAAAAGAGAGACTCTTCTTCTTCGCGAATTATTACATTGGAGACGCAAAGTGCATCGGAACACTATTTTATTAACACAAAGACAGAGTTTCACGTATCTTATTTTAATATGAAAACGACTGTTCGGGTTAAAAAGTTCGCAACTTCTTGCTTTCGATCTATTTTTGCTTTCAAATGTTGGTAAGTGCATAGAAACGAATAATAAGTTGCGTAGTATACTTACGGTTTCAATAAAGAAAGCATTATCCCAAATCTTTTAAATAAGTAATTAAGTTGAAAATTAAATTATTTGTTTTATTAGATATATAAAATAAAAATGCAAACTTGTTATATAGCGAAAATATTTTATAACACTTACCTCGAAAATAGTTTATTTCACCTACTCGTTCAAGATTAATTTGAGCTTCTATAAATAATGTATCAAAGCGATTTAAAAAGAATTCCCATGTTAAAATTCGGCGATCGCATAAACAGTTGTGCAACTGGTAAAGAGTTTGAAGAATAATTGGTCTATCGATTATAACCAGGTCAAATTGTGTCTCCATGCAAGTAAGCAAAGCCTATAAAAACACAAAATAATTTTAAACAGTAATTATGCTAGTTAACTTTAAAATTTATAAAATTATTTCAACACTTTTATAATTCAATTTTTGATAAAATGAAACTTAATGTAAATTAAGATAAAAATTCTACATCAATATGGCCTCAAGCTCTACGGGGAAGGGGGGTGGGCAGAAGAAGTAAGTACTAAACCTAAAATTTTATTTTATTTAAAAAAACACTGGGTAGAATGAAATTTATTGTTTATTTGTTTGGCTTGCGGCTAATGCGGAGATACGTTGCGTATAGCTTAGAAGCTCTTTTCGTATTGAGGTTTAGCAATGCTAAAGAGTAAGTTCATAAATCTGCTACTTACAACGTTCTATATATTTCATACAACAAAGTCGCTCTTACAGAGAGAAGAGTTTGAGGCTGCAATAAAGGTATGTCCACGTATTCAAAGTCAAGGAACAACGTCAACGAGTCCATAGAAGTCTTGCATGGTTTCCGCATGTAAATCAAGTTAATACTACGTATTTACTATGCAGTATGGTTACCGCAAGTTATCTCCAGAAAACCACATAGAAATCGTCTGCAATTTAGTAAACATTTTAAAATAAATATAAAAATAGTTACTATCCGAGATAGGACCATCGAAATCGGGATTGGCCGACTGACAACGCGTTCACGCAGCTCATTAGCACATGTATTTGACGTTTTCTTAAAGTATTTTTTTGGCATTTTTACACCTCAATATCCTGCTCACTTTAACGTTTTAGCAATATTATAAGGTGTCGTGCACAATGTAAACGCGATTCATCATTTTTTTAAAATAAAATAGTGTAACTTTTATAGAACGTGTATGTGCTAACAGCCTCTCTACACCGCTATCTAACTCGCGAACTCAGCTTCTTGCTATATTTTGTTGATACATATATATTTCGTGCAGTACGAAGAGTATGAAAAAGTGGTGCACTAAATATTTTAATACAAGTGCACAAAAGTTGATTCAACATTAGTGAGGTCTCTCGCCCGAGATAACCAGGGGTAATAATCTCACGAGTATAAAATCGACTTTTTGCACCTGTATAGAAGGTTATTTTTCCATACAGGGGGCGAAAAATATGCTTAAATGAAATGCTATGCACCGAATGCGTATTTTTATTATATATACATTTTATTTCTAATTCAATTTGATTTTTCTCGCCACGGAAGTTTCGAGGATAAGAACAAAAAAGAAAAAGAAAAGTACCACACGAAATTTTGGTCAGCTATAAAATGATAGCGGATCGTTCATATTTTACGAAACTTTTTTTAAATAAAAGTTATTTTAATATCTTTAAAAAAACATTGATTCACCTGATAAAACAACGTATTTCGATAAGATATAAATGTTAAAAAATTTTGTAGAGGTTACAAAACTTCATTTTAAAGAAAATACGGTTGCGGTGCGCCCGACAGCCTATATAGTACTCTAGTACTTATACTTACCATCGGGAGCGCTATAAAATAAAAAAAGAAAAAATTTCTCCGATAGTAATTTGAACCCAGGACCTTGGCGTGGAAATCCATTGCTCCACTATTTGAGCTATTTACATTCTTTGACGTTTAATGTATAAAAACTATTCACATATATAGAGGTATAATTTTGTTTTAAGATTCCTAGTTAAAATTGATTCTCTTGAGATATTGTTATTAAAATAATAGTTAATTGTAACATTAGTTAATTTTCTGACTTATAGTCATGTTCATTAAATAGTTGAAAAATTCAAAAATGTACTTCAGAAAATTAAATAATGTTACAATTTACTATTATTTTAATAACAATAACTCAAGAAAATCAATTTTTACTATAAACCTCAAAAAAAAAATCATATCTTAATGTATATGAATAGTTATTACACATTAACCGTCATAGAAAGCAAATAGCATTTAACAAAAAAATATCATAATAAACAATCGTAGTGTAATTTCAAATGTAAGTATGAGTAATATTACAAAAAGTACCAAACGTAGCTTGAGTGACGCATATAAAAATATACATATATAAAGTCAATGTGTCAAATTTCAGTAGCTACTCGCCTTGCGGCAAGTGACCTATTAAATCTGCAAACATCAGCAAAAACGCGAAAGTCATGCAAAATGTAAAAACCGCTGCCAATTCATTGGCACGTAGCTTCCTCCAACTAAATTTATAGTTTCAATAGATAAAATATTATTTAAATATACAATATTAATGCTTTTTCAGATATTTTCAATCTCGATAATTTTGTTGAAGAAGCAATTAAAAAATAATACAAAATATTGTGGATCTCAATAAGTTGGAATTGAGTACAGGGGAACTACAAAAGAAAAGTTTTATTTAAATTTCAATTGTATTATTAATATTTTATATATATATATATATATATATATATATATATATATAAACGCAGAAAATAAAGCCACTAATAAAATGATGACGCAAAGAATTTAAAGACTTAAGGGGATGTGGAAACTAAAAACACTGTTTTTCTATTCCATATAACTTTTTGAAAAAAGCTTGCAATGAAAAACCAAGACCAGAGCGCCATAGGGTTGAGTTTACTTAATCATTCTACGGAAAAAAAAATACCAATCGAACTTTTGGTTTTCGTAGAAGTTGCGAAATAAGAGCGGGTGTTTACGCGTGTATATGCGATTACAGCGCCAACCTCAAGCACCAATTTTACTTATTAATTTTTTTTAATTTGAAATTTCATCAATATAATGAGTAGAGCGCCATAGGTTTGAGATAAGTAAATTATTCTACTGAAAGAAAATGTCAATAGGGCTTTTAGTTTTTTTTTGGCATTTGAATTACTAAATACCCTGTGACGGATTTGCGAAGCTATAGCTCCCACCTTCCCTTAATGGGTTTAAGTAAATCAAGAAAAGATCAAACAGTAAACATTATGCCAAAAAACCCTACAAAGCAACAGCAAGAAAACTGGGAAGACATCAGTGCTATAAGTAAATAAAAAGGCTCAACGTTTCAAGCAAATTTATTCGTGTTCCAAGCAAACGACTCAATTCTAGATAGGACATTTGATTTTGACAAAGACATCGTAAAAACGACAAAAGACCCGTAGGAAGGAAGATATTTCAAAAGTAGCAATAGAAATTGAAAGCGACATAAAGAAAAAAAAAGACATGAATAAGAGCATCGTAAGCAAAGCGTACAAAGATTACGGAATAAAAGTAAAGCAATCACAGAATTTATTATATGATAAAAACCTAATTATATTACATGTTTTTGTGGTTTTAATTTATCACGTCATAAAAAGATATGATAAAATTATGTAATGACTACAGTCGATACATTGTTCTTCATAGAGCATTCTTCGTAGACGCACGACGTGGTGCATCCACGCTATAACGAAACTTTGCAAAAGGACAATAATCATGTTACAGCCTCATACTCATAGCAGAAAATGTGATACGTAATCAGCAGCTCTGGTTGGCCTCTTAATTGCTGACAAGAAATCTACTACAACTATTGATTGCAGCTGTAAATAATAAAAGCAGAAAGAATTTTACACATGTATAACAACGTTGCTCTTCAGTTACTATAAATTTTACTATTGTAACTTGCCATACCAGTTTCATTGTACTTATAGTGTTTGTATGACTTTCTAATGTATATAAAAAAAATTTAGTTGTTCACCAATAAACAAAATGAAACGGGCATGACAAGTGACGTAGTAATTATTTTGATAGTTTGGTTCATTACGATTAAATATAATAAACTTGACTTTGTTTGATAGATCGCAGTTCTTTTCTATCTGTAATTTTGTTGCGAAATATATCAAACTCGCCTAAACTTTTACTTTATTAACCCTGTCAAAACGATCAACGTTGATTCAATGCTGATTACAATATTGATTTCAGTCTGAAATCAGCGTTGATTCAATATTGAATCCACGATGAATCAACATTGAATTTGTCTGAAAACGCAACGTGGATTTAGCGTTGATTTCAGACTGAATTCAGTGCTGGATTTCAGGGTTCAATCAGGGTTGAAATAAAATTGTAAAAAAGCTTGTAGCACAAAATGTTCAAATGAAAAACTATATACAAGATCAAAGCTAATATGATGATAAAAAGCAAAATGAAAATTGAAGATCTTCAAATGTCAAAGGCCAGAGAAGACTGAACAATCAAAACAATTTCATTGATAAATATCAGATATGTATATGAACATTATTGTACAAAATTGTTATAATTTTTCTCAACTGGCCACTTCTAAAATTTAGGGCAGACCGAGGAACCGAAACCACTTTCCCGGCTATTTATACATATTGGTACGAATGCGCAGATTGTATTTAACTTACACTGCCTACCAAAGTTTAGTCGATAGATATTACACAAAACTTAGGAATATTATCGTAAAAAATATTTATAATTTACTAATCATACTATATCGAAAGATTCGAGCAAACTGATCTGAGCAAAATGAAACAACGTTAACAAATATATGTATACATATTGTCACAAAGACTAGAGAAATCTACAAATATTATCTGCTATTGTAATATATAAATATTATCGTACAAATGTTACATGTCAGAGTCGACGGTTTTGTTCTTCGTGAGGTGTTAAGTTCATGAGTGCTGCGAAAATATCAGGGCGATGAAATGAGTACAATAAATTATCAGTAAATGGGTTCGTTTAATTATTGCGATTTACAATGTATGGTTTGGTTTTTTTAGGTATATATTAGCAACATGTAAAGCCTCTCATATCTTTTTCGTGCAAATAATATAATAGTGCGTATTAATCTAATCACGCGCCGCAAGCTTACGTCACTAACGTAACTGATTGAGGCAGAGCCCGTGAACTGAAATTTTGAATAAGAATTTCCTACAGTTGCAATATATAAAAAATAACTTAATGATAAACTTCAATCAATGTAATTTTTTTTTTTTTTTTTTGGCAATTGAACTACATTTTCACATAGTTTATGTTGGGATCAGGTTGGGTGAGACTATAAATAATAGACACTATCAGATTTCTTGAAAAAACGCTTTATTGAATCTAACAAAAAAATAAACCACTGCGGGTAATCACGTGCGCTCTCTTGGAGTGCCGGCGAAGAACTAGCGCGGCGAGCCGAGCAACGCAGCTCGACGAGCTCGCGCATGCGCAGGAGAGGAGAGAGTCCCAAGTGGACCTATCTCAACACTCCCTCTCACTTGAGGAACACTCCCTCTCAATCCCAGGATACTTCCTGTATGGATGGCTCAGGCTGCTCATCCTGGTCCTCGAACTCCTCGGGAAACTCTAAAAATTGACACACAAATTGATTAGTTACATGTTAAATATAAGTTTCAATAGGTCGTTATGTAATTGTTTAGGCAAAGCCTTTGTAAAAATGTCGGCTAACTGACTCTTGGAGTTGACCCATTCTATTTTAATATAGTTCTTATTAACACATTCTTTTACATAATGTTCCCTTCTTTCGACCATGTGTCTCAATCGATTACCTCCATTTACTTTCGCACAAGAAATGGCAGCCATATTATCGCAGTACAGTGTCATTGGATATAAATTATGCTCTAGCATAATAGCCACTGAGTTATGTAAGGACATACTTTCCTGACAAGTTTCGCTCATGGCTACATACTCCGATTGACAAGTGGACAGAGCAACGCTCTGCTGCTTGTGCGTTCTCCACGCCACTGTGTTACCGAACAATCGGATGACGTAGCCACACGTAGTCAGAGAATTTTTGCAGTCAGCTACACTGGCATCAGAATAGGCTATCAACCCCTCATCTGCTCGATTGAAAATCAACTCATAGTTTCGTGTTCCTGACAAATATTGAAATACTCTCTTAACCATATTCCATTCCTGAATTGTGGGGTTTACTTGATGCCTGCTAAGTACATTAACCGTATACGAAATGTCTGGCCTTGTAGCATTCGCCAAATAGAGTAGAGACCCAACAGCCTCTCTGTACAGTCTATTTGGGATTTGTCCTTTGCTGGATTCTGCCAAAATGTACTCATTTTCCTCCCTCTCTTTTCTACCGCAGCTAGTAACGTCTAGTTGCCTCATTGGTGTACTAACTGGTCTGCAGTTTTCAAAGCCAAATCTAATCAACATCTTTTCTATGAATTTAGTTTGACTCATTTTGATAACACGCTCAGATTGATCTCTGTCTATCTTTATCCCTAAGAATTCTTTGGGGGTACCAAGATCTTTGATTTTAAATTCAGCACTCAGATCTTTGCTCAACTTGTTCAAAATTTCGTTGTTTGAACTGGCTAACAGTATGTCGTCAACATACAGCACAACAAGGATAGTATCTACACCTGAGTGTTTGGTGTATAAGCACGGATCTATTTCGTTTAATTTGAAGCCTAGCTTAGTCATAACGCTTGAAAATTTATCATTCCACTTCTTGGGACTTATCTTTAATCCATAAAGTGACTTATTTAATTTCCACAAAAATCTTTTTCTGGTATCGCTAGTAATCTGAACTCCCTCTGGAATTTCCATATAAATGTCCTCAGACAAGTCACCGTACAAGAATGCAGTTTCAACATCGAGTTGTCTAAGCGAGTAATTTAATTTATTCGCTATCGAAAAGAAGGCTCTTATCAGTGACATCCTAGATACGGGGGCGTAAGTTTCACGTAAGTCATACACATTCTTATCTTTAAATCCACGAATAACTAATCGACCTTTGAATTTAGCTTCACCCTGTTCATTTACTTTTCGCTTAAAGACCCATCTGGAGTCGATTATGTTTGGTTTGAAGTTACTCATTAACACATTTGATCTTTCTACCACAGTGTACACTTGTTTTTCTTTAATAGAATCTAGTTCTGATTGAATTGCTCTCAACCAGTGTTCTCTCTCTGGTGAGTTTACAGCTTGTTTAAACGTTTGTGGGTCACCTAAGATTTTAGCTAGAAGAGCATGATATTTAAGATCGCTGAATTCTCTATCAAAATTAAGTTCTCGTATCTCAGAGTCCTCAGTTAGAAAGAACATCGCTACGGGGTTCTTTTTAGGTCTACCTCTTTTTCGTTTTACTTCGCTTACTGTCTCTTTGACTTCGCCCACTGATTCTATTGTTTCGAATGTCAATTCTTGTACAGTCTCGGACTTTGAATCCCTTTCTGAGTTTAACTCTGATTGATCGTTTTCTATGTTTTTACATTGAAAATCTTTATATGTTAAATTTTCCACGAATCTCACATGTTTACAATCATATAATTTATGGTCGCTTGGTACAAGTATCGTGTATCCAGTACTTAGATATCCAACTAAGAAACCTAGCTTTGCTTGGGGCGAAAACTTGGTATCTGTACCGCGAGCTATCTTAATATACGCTGCGCATCCAAAACGCTTGACCTGGCTCACGCATTCAGCCTGATTAGATACAATATTACTTAAAGGTGCCACCATGTCCACCGACTTGTGAGGTGTCCTATTGTAAATATAAACAGCTGCTTTAACAGCAAGATCCCAATGCGAAAGCGGTAAGCCAGAGTCCAGCATCATGGCTCTTACTTTATTTTCTAACGTACGATTAAACCGTTCGGCAACACCGTTGTGTTGAGGTGTATCGGGACAAGCTAGTTGTAGTTCCGCACCGTATTTGTCTAGAACCTCTCTAGTAGCCTGACAAACGAACTCTGTTCCCCTGTCGCATCTCAGATAACAGAACTTTTGATCAGCACCTACCACATTACGAAGACTTTTTACAAATGACTCTATGTGCTCTGGCACTTCAGTTTTACTCTGCATTGGATAAGTTAGAGCAGCTCTAGTAGCATCATCGATTAAAACAAGAACAAATTTATATTTTCCTGGATGTGATTCCGGGCTGATGGGACCCATAGTATCTCCATGAACTATTTGTAATGGTTTTGTTGCCCTATCTCTAATCTTGTTAAACGGAAGTTTGACACTGTTCGCTTGCATGCAGATTCGACAGTCTTGTATGGTTTTATCTTTGTCTATATTCTCGAAGTTTATTAACTTATTATTTTGCTTAGCTAACACTAGTAAATATTTCTTGGATACATGTCCAAGTCTGATATGCCACAGCATGGCTTCTGAAAGTTCCTCTCTAGGCTGTTTGTGATTTTTGAACTCATCTATTTTATCGACCTGATTGGTCTCTATTTTGTGTTTTTTCCTGTTGCTTGACGTTTGTAAAAAGTCTGTTTCTACATCGTTGATTTCCCTAGTCTTGTATACACTAGACTTGCTTGTCACTGATTTATTTGACTTAGTTTCGTTTATTTCTGTAGAGTTCTTTTTACTTCTAGTGTTGTACATGATTTTCGGATTAGATTTGGTTACATTATCTTTACTTAACACTAGTTTAATAGTCCAGAATGGTTTCTTGTATTCTCCTGTCAGAATGCTTTTATCGAGTTCTGGATTATAAATATCAATGATTTTATTATTTAAGTAAATCTCAAGTCCCTGATCTACGAAACGTCTCAACGATAACAAATTGTATGACAGATCTTTCGAATACAGAATATTGTTTAAGATAAATGTATCATTATCCTCTGTAACTACTTCAGTAGACCCACTACCGTCAGTCCTAAATGTGCTATCTTTGTTTGCGCAATCTACCTTTGTAATCGCTCGAGAGTCAAATTTGTCAAAGTACAGTTTAGATCTGCTCAGGTGCTCGGTTGCACCTGAGTCCGCTATGAATTCTAACAATTCTTTGTTACAGCAGTTCACTTTGTTACCTTGGTATTCCTCGGCGATAGCTTGGAGTGATGTCCCTTGCTGAGGCCTAGGATGGCCTGCACCCCTTTGTGGTCCGCCTCGTCCACAGCCTCTGCCTCGTGTCGAAACTCCCCTGTTGCCTCTCGTTCCACGGTTGACAGGAGCAGCAGAATGGTGTGTCCGGCCTCTGGTCACAGTAGACCGGCTCCCTCTGCTTGTCCACCTCCCTCTCTTTGAGGGTGGGCCGTAGCTGGTAGCAGTTGCCATCCCCTTCTCCAGGTCTGCCTTTCTTTTGTTGCACTCATGTGCGAGGTGAGAGCCAAGTTTGTGGCAGTAATAACACTGCCTCAATCCTTCATTGGGACAATTGGCCTTCGTATGCCCCTCCATTCCGCAACCTCTGCAAATCAGCCGACCAGTACCCTGACTCGTATGCAGAAAGGCTCGTGCTGACGGTTGCGAAGGCATCTTCCGGCTCTTGGTAGATTCAACCTGTAACAGATAGTTTTTTAATTTCTCGCATGTCATTTCCGTAGACGTAGTTTGTTTAAACAGTTGGTCTGCAGTGGTAATTTCTGGGACTGCCTCAGCAACTGCTTGAAGAAAATAATCTCTTAACTCTTTTTCTGGAAGTTTTCCCGCGTCTGGGGTATTTTCAAATATTCTGACTTTCTCTTGGAACCTATCGTAGAAATCAGATGCAGTTTCCTTTGAGGGTAAATATTTAATAGTCAGCAGATCTTTTCTGGCTGTGATTCTAGTTGTTCCAGTTTCGTATCTTTTTACATTTTTCGATTTCTCAATAATTAGTTTCGGATCAGTCAAATTGACAATCTTGTTGTAATAGATCGCGTCTATTCTATTGATTATAATTTCTCTAACTTTGAACTCATCATCCGATCTTTTCGACTCATTTACCGTAGAATTCATGCTTACACTTTCATCGAGGACATAGAGTAATTTCTTGCTTCTTAGTTCAGACTTCAAGTAGTCTTCGAACATTTCAAAATTAGTTTTTAGAGTGAGTTTATAATTTCTAAAGCCTAAACTTTCTCTGCCTACAAATTCGTTTTTCAATTGTTCTGACAAGTTTAAGCTTCTATCAATCAGTGATCTCTCAGTCTCTTTATCTCTTTCAAGAAGTAAGACCTTTATCTTGTTTTCTACTAGTTCGTTAACAATATTTAAAGGAATGTGATTTGATTGTTCTACAAACTGAAAGTGATCATTTTGTCTTACCGATTCACGGAGAAAGTTTGACCTGTTTTCTCGATCAGGTGATGGCTGCCTCAGCTGTGACCTGGGCTTACTGAATGGGTTGAATAAGGGGATATTCACCGGTGTGTCCCCCGGTTCCCCAGACTCCTGAGCCTCGTCCTCCGAGTTGCAGGAGAGTTCTCCCGCTTCTGAGGGCTGCCTCCTACCTTCTGCCGACCTCTTCCGAGGCTCGCTCATGTCGATGTTCATATCTATCAGCTCCTTGCCCTGCAACGTCTGTGACTTGCAGTACGGAGTCGATGACACCTTTTCAACCCGTATAACTCGGGGCTTTTCCTTGAGAACAGGGTCCATCTTTCTAGGCTCCACGGGTTCGGTGTCTACGCCCTGAGCTGTAGACCTCCCTGCCTCGGCAGTCTCCACTATAATTGACTGCTGCTGACTCGGTTTCACTGCCAGTTGTTTCCCAGGCGAGCCCAGGAGTAAGGGCTGCTGCTGTCCAACACCTGGCATTGTAAGGCCCTTCACCAGCATCTCAATTCCAGTGAGAAACATCTTATTTTGCTCTTGCATCATTAGCATGACCTCACTTCTGGTGATAGAATCAGCTGAATATCTTAGCTGGAAGATATGTTGCTTCTCAGTGACAGGCCAGACATGGTCAATGACCGCTCTCTCAATTTCCGACAGGGTATCGTCGAACCTGCGCAGCTGGAGTTCACTTCTTTTAAAATACAGTGAGCCGTCGCTCCTCCTAAACAGAGTGATGGTGTCACAGTGATAACCTTCACCGGGCGCCTCGTTGGCTTCCGACCTCTCCCATTCTCTGAGGATGATGCGACGGAACTCCTCTCGATCAGCACCTGTTGAGTTAATTAGCATGTAAGTGTTTTGATTATGTTAATATGCAGAATATTAATCCAAATATCCAAGTAAAAGATTGTTGAGACAGTAACAATAATTATTCGATTGTAACTTTGACTCGGAGTCACTGTTATCAAATATCTCTTGTCTTTCCTCTCTTGAGGAGCAACTCTTGTCGCTTGCTCTTGCTCTCCCAATCAAGTGGGGCGATTCTAATCGCGCGGTCTTGGCATATTGTAAGATTAACCTGTTTCTATGGTCGATGTTCTATTCTGAATCTTACTGTCATGTGACTCTTGTCTATCTTTCTAGTTCTAGCTACTGTGTTGACTTTTAGAATTGATTGGTTACGGCTTGCTTGAATTTTAAGCGAAAGCCGGTTACGCATAATGTGGGGCCCTCACAAAATGCGATTTTTAATGAACTGCAGTCCGTATTTATTTTGCAACACAGGATTTTTAAAGAAAAACACTATTAAACATGCTACTCAACGGTTACTGATTCTAAGAATTTTTAAGAGAAATATCTTTATTTGAAGTATTTTCTATTTCGGAAAATGATTGTAAAAAGGTATAGACAGCGCACCGCTCAGGCTGTGCGCGTGAGAGAGAGAGAGAGAGAGACATAGAGAGCGAGAGCGCGCTCGTGCACACTCCGCTCGCCGCATGCGTACCGCGCACAGGAGAGAAAGATAGAGAGGGAGGCACCGCTCGCAACACTGCCGCGCGAGCCGCCAGCAATTCTCAGCTCATGCAGTGTGGCGACGTTTCGCCGCATGATGTTGCCCGCACTGTTCCCCCTATACGCGCGCACTTGCCGACGCTACCGCTCTTTCCGCGGTAGAAGATGCTAGCTGGCTCCCTCCCCTCCTTTAGGCCATGCGGCTAGCAACTGGTGGTCTTGTGGAGAGAGACAGACAATCCCGATGTAGCGCCGGCGGCCGCCATCTTTGTCTCGTGTCTCCGCTCTCCCCCCTCCCGCAAGCTCATGCTTGACTTCTCGGAAATGCGGGACTTGCTGCGTTTTGTTTTTACTTCTAAGAAACACACGGCTTATCGCGCCTAACTTTTCGGACTTTTGTTCTCAGTTTTTCTTGTAACTTTTCCGTATTCTCACGAAATGTTTCTAATTTTCTCATATTATTTACTACTTTTTACATGATCTAGCACTTTTGAATTTACTCTGCACTTTTGTCACTTCGTGGCACTTTTCGTGACTTTACGTTTTTGTACACTAATCTAGATTTTAACTGCGCGAATTTTTACGACTTCACTTTTATTAGTTTTACTTTTGTTCTACTTACTGAACGATGAGCTTGCCGTTTCGAGCCGCCACATGATGACCCCCTTGTTGAAGCTTCTCGAAGGAGATGCGTTGGCTCCTGGCCTCGTGACACAAAGGTGCGGATGATGGTTCAATACACACCACCCTTGAGTCCTATCTGCTGCCTTTGTCACTACACTACACTTGCTCTCGTGAGCTGACAATTCTCCCGCGTCTCTAGGCGCGTGCCTCGCGGTTTTTCTTTTGCGCGATGGAAGCGTGGCTCACCCGGCCCATAACCTGTTGGGATCAGGTTGGGTGAGACTATAAATAATAGACACTATCAGATTTCTTGAAAAACGCTTTATTGAATCTAACAAAAAAATAAACCACTGCGGGTAATCACGTGCGCTCTCTTGGAGTGCCGGCGAAGAACTAGCGCGGCGAGCCGAGCAACGCAGCTCGACGAGCTCGCGCATGCGCAGGAGAGGAGAGAGTCCCAAGTGGACCTATCTCAACAGTTTAATCACATAAAATCAACTATGATTAAAGAAATGTTGAGTCCATTAACTGTGTTTTGTTTGTAATTAAAACTATTTATAAAACATATATTTATGTTACAATGCCTACCTATCAATTCTACACAGCACGTCGTCAGGTTGTGGATAGAGGAACAGCTTCTGAGATAGAGGTTAGCTGCAAATAAATTGAATAAGCAATCGTGGACAGCCGATAGGAACAGGCGTGGGTGTGATGAGCCTACATTGTTGAACGCATTTATCTAGAAACACTACGCAAGTACCACAACAAAAATAGTATATTGTACAACAAGGGGCGAAAATTCACTTTTCCAAGCGAGGATGATGCCTACGGCGCCCTCGACTACCACTCGTGCTCAAACATCATCCGAGTCTGGAATAGCACATTCGCCTCTCGTTGTTTACCATGCTGTTTATAATAAGTGTATAAGGAAGACCATTTTTGTCGCCTATGAAGTGGATCGAGAATGGAGTTTTTCGAGTCATGCACTACGGTGTGCGTGTATAGATGCATATATATATATTTTTTAGTTAAGCTTTTTAAATTTAGTAAATTTTGAAATTTTTGAAAATATTTTAAAATTATGAAAAATTTTCAAAAATTTAAATTTAAATTTTAATTTTGGAAATTGTTTCAACAGTTTTTAACGATTTAAAGCTTTAGTAAGGAGATGAACAAAAAAAATGAATCGAGCGGACCGAAAATGGTCGTTTTCGCCTCTAGAGGCAAAAACGACCATTTTCGGTCCGCTCGATTTCCAATTCTCCAATTATTGTAGGCGCGTTCTACCTATCTAGGGGTTAAAAATGGATTAATTGATACATGTATTGTGATCAGGGACTCTCGATCTACTTTTTGTGTGACGCTCGGAAAACCCCATTTTCGGCCCAGTTTATAGGCGCCAAAAAGGGTCTTTTTTATGCACGTGTTATAAAAACACTTTACATTATCTCTTACCTCTTAATCTATCTCTTCTATCACACATTACAAAAATAGTCAAAAATCCTGTTGCCGAGGAAGATGCGGGAGCAATGACAACCGCCCCGAAAAGGGAATGTGTTGAATGATTCGTCACCTGGTCTTACGCGGTAACGATGCCAGCGAAGGCGCGCTGCCTTGCAGGGGGGCGTTAGAATGCGAGAATGAAACCGTAGTGTGTCGGACAAGGAGTTGACACTGCCCTCGTCATAGTTGAAAAGCTCTCATTCTTCGTTTTAGAGGCGTATGGATGTTATCACCTCTAGAACAGTGGACTCACCTGCGATCGGAACAGGATCCAAAGCGCGCGGGTTTAACATACTATCATGTCTCAAAAGGGACTTAAGTGTATTTACATAGATATCACTTTATTTAATTTCATGGATTTCGAGTGAACTTGAGTTACACAACTGAACTTGGGTTTTTTGCAACTGAACTTGGAATTTTACAATTGAACTTGGGATTTTTCCGTTGAACTTTAGATTTTACAATAGCAATTTTAGATTAGTCTTAACGCTTGTCTATTTTTTAGGAACTTTGTTTTGTCTAGACTTTTAGTTAGCATATCAGCTAAATTAAATTCCGAATCAATTTTAACAACGTAGATTACTCCATTCTTATAATTTTCATTTGTATAATGGTATTGCACTTCAATGCGCTTAAAATTTTTAGTGAAATTATCATGTTTGGCTATCGCAATTGCGCCTGAGTTATCCTCGTACATTTTGATCGGTTTAACAAATTTTATATCAAATGATTTGCTTAATAAATTTTTGATAAACTGTACTTATGTTACTGCTTTGGACATTGCAGTATATTCTGCGAAAGTTGAACATTGTTACCGTTGTTTATGTGTTTTCCAAAAAATTAAGTTACCAAATAATCTAATTACAAAACATGTTGTAGATTTTCTATCTACACTATCGCCTGCGCAATCAGAATCTACCATACAATCTAATATTTCGCTATTTGAGTTATCACAGTACGTTAATTTGAGATCTTTAGTTTGATATAAATACTTTATAATTAGCATTGCATATTTATGTGTTCGTTCGTAGCAATTTTGGTATCGACTTAAGTAATTTACGCTAAACGCAATGTCTGGCCTTGTGCGCATACTTATATATAATAACTCATCAATCAAATTTCTGTATTTTATATTTTCATCAATATTACTAGCTTGTTATGGTTTTAGGTTAGTCCCCATTGTAGTAACATACAGTTTGGCATTCTCTAAAGTGTATTTTATAGCTAAAGATTCAATATATTTGGTTTGACTTCAGGTTATTTTAGTTCTATCATTACTATAATCTATATCGATTCCAATGTATTGGCTTATTTTGCCCATATCTTTCATTGCAAATCTTTGCATTAGACTACCTATTACTTTGTTTATTTTAATTTTATTAAGAGATCACCTACAAAGACTAGTATATATATTGGATCTTTGCTTGTATTATTTACATATAAACAATGATCATAATTGCTTCTTACGAAACTTGAACTTTCTATGAATTTATTGAAGCATTCATACCAAGCTCTTGGGCTTTCTCTGAGACTATATAGTGCCTTTTGCAATTTGTAAACTTTATTGTCATCTGTTTCATAACCTTTCGGTTGATTTATGTTTACTTCTGATTTTACATGACCATTTAAGAATACTGTCTCAACATCCATTTGTTCAATAAACAAGTTATTTTTACAACTATTATTATCTTAAAGGGATTTTCTAATAAAAACCCTAATTGAGCACCACTGCATCTGGTGAACTACCTTAATTGATTACCTTGCGTACCTTGTGTAACCTTAAGTTTTGTGGAATAAATGCAAAAAATAATCCGGACGAACAGACGGACATTTTTTAAGTTCTTTTATTGCTAGAAACTAATTGATATTTGATACATTCGACATTTTTCTTCGGTAACCTAAATGATTTACGTTCAAAGAACATTTCTATTATAAAATAGATTTAATTTGTTTGTTTTTACGAGTTTCTTACAAAATAGACCAAATATAAAATTTTAATATAGTGTAGATTTCATAATATATGATATTTTTCGTATATATATATATATATATATAGTTTAATCATGGCGTCGGGCGGTAAGCAGCCGCCTGATAAGGCTAATAATAAGTATTATAAATGTCATCCGACACAAAGAGCATCGACAGTAATTTGCATCATATGTGAAAGCGTATATCACATAGATGAGTTCAGTCAATTGCAAGGTGCCCGTTTTGTAAGCAGATATTTAGGAATCTGTGACGAACACGAGCATCTGAAAAAAATGAACTCATGAAGGAACTTTTAAACAAACAAAAGGAATCTAAAAAAGAAAACAAAAACACTTACTCGCAAGTGGTGCAAAACCCTAAACCTAAACCAAAACGTATACCAAAAATTATCATTAAAAAAAACAACAAGCTGATATAAAAGAGTACGTAACACATTACTTAACTAAAGAAAAAACTATATTAACTAAAAACATCAGCATCAACAAAGACAAAGACGAATTGGTCATCACATGTATGAATGAGGAGAGCGTTGAAGACGCAGAAAAAATATTAAAAAAGAAACTTGCAACTCATTTCAAGATCACAAAAGAGCAGCTTCTGAAACCGAAATTAAAATTAGTAGGAATAGAGAACTGCCTCAAGCTAGATGGAGTCGATTATGTTTGGTTATATAATTTGGTTATAATATATCGCCTTGCTACAAGTGTGGACGTTTTGGACATAGTGCTAAGAAATGTGTTAATAACGAAAATTGTACTAGATGTGCAGGATCGCACTCAGTGAGAAATTGTAACAATAATAACATTATTAAGTTTGTTAATTGTCTCTACAGTAATCTAACCTACAACACTAAATTAGAGGTTAATCACACGGCTACGGATAGTTTAGCGTGTGAAATACTCAGAAAGAAAATCAAAAGATTAGTGGATATGACTGATTATCCAATGCAACCTACAATACCAAGATTTGTGGGTAAGGTAGATTACTTACGGAAGCAATCTATAGCTTCAGTGTCAACGAACTCACCTATCATTCCAAATATATCGTCAGCGCAAAACAACAACAAGAGAGGCAGCAATGGATCAAGACGCTGACCTTGCAGATCTGATTCAAAACGAAAGCGAATTTGATGACACCAAGAAGCTAAATGATATCATCAAGCAGAAAAAGAATATTATCTTGTGTAATAATATTAGAAGCTTGAATGCGAATTTCGAAAAGCTTGAAATGTTTATTGATAATCTTGTAAAAAAACCTGTGATAATAATATGTACCGAAACATGGAATTTACAACATCCTCAATACTATCAACTACAAGGTTACAAAATGTTTTATAATGAAAGTAAAATAAACAAAGCAGATGGAGTTGTACTATATGTTAAGAATAATACTTTTGAAAACACTAAAATAGAAGTGGTTGATAGGCTGCGAGTTGTAAGTTCTCAGTTAAAATTAATAACAGGAGAATCTTTCACAGTCTCCGCAATGTACAGATGCCATGATTTGCCAAAAACAGAATTCGTCAATTGCGTAAATAAGTTCTTAAAATCGCATACTAATACCAGAAATCATTGTATTTTTGGCGATTTCAATATCGACATATTAGAAAATAATTTTAATAATCTTATCCTTAGCGAAAAAACAATCAATCAGGAGTATCTGAATAATTTTTTTGAACACAAATATTTGCCTTATTTTAGAAGAATTACGAGACCGTCCTCTGACAATAAAACAGGTACCTGTATTGATAATTGTTTTGCTAAAACGAAAAATATTGAACTGATTTCATATAAACTAAATGTCCCTTTTAACGACCATTATCCTTTATTTCTGAGTGTTGATCAATTAAAAAATTCAATAGAAAACACAAATTCTGAATGCTACACTAATTTCAAAAAATTCATAACTTTTGCCAATTACGTTGACTGGAATTATATATTAACTATCAATGACGCTAACAATGCCATGGAAGAATTAATCAATATGATACATAGATGCCTTGAAAAAGCTACATGTTACAGACAAAAGCGTGGAAAAAATAATAATTTTTATCCACGTAAAAAATGGATTACAAGAGCGATTTTAGTCTCTTGTAAAACTAAAGAAAATTTGTATAGATTATGGAAAAAGTATCCACATAATATAACCTTGAAAAACGATTACAAAAATTATGAGAAAATATTGAATAAAGTAATTAAAGATGCAAAGTATAAATTTGAACATAACGAAATCAAACGTGTTAGACAAAATTCAAGGCTGCTATGGAAAACTATCAAAAGTAAACTAGGCAAGGATTCTCAAAGAAAGATTTCGCCCGATTATTTGATTGTAGATAATCAGAAAATAACGGATAAAACGGCAATGGCAAACGCGATGACTGATTACTACTGTAGCGTAGGAAAAGAATTAAGCGATAAAATACCGAAATTAAGTAATGAGCAACTCAAGCTTCCAAGCAACAATGATAAAACTATTTTTGTACATCCGACCGATTGTCAAGAAATTCTAAAAGTTATAAAAGAAATGAAAAAGAAAGCTGGAGGAGTAGATAATGTTAGTACAAATATTATACAGACTATTGCGAATCATATTATAAAACCATTAGAATATATTTTTAATCTTAGTATTCAACAAGCTGTGTGGCCAGAGGCACTAAAGAAGGCTGATATAGTTCCCATTTTCAAAGCGGGAGATAGTGGCTGTATGTCAAATTACAGACCAATTTCCCTTATCTCAAATATAGCAAAACTCTTTGAAAAAATAATTCATAATAGACTGTGTGATTTCTTTATCACATGTAATATTATATCAGACAAACAATTTGGTTTCATGAAAAATAGAGGTACAACTGATGCCTTGAATTACATATCTAACATCATCTACAAAAATCTCGACAAAAGTAAACCTACTATTACAGCCTTTTTGGATCTGGCCAAGGCCTTTGATACGGTAGACCATGCAATATTACTTAGTAAGTTAGAAAGATATGGAATTAGAGGCAATATCCGAAATCTGTTAACTAGCTATCTTTCCGATAGAAAACAAAGCGTTAAAATCTCTATCTATAAAAGCGATTATAAAGAAATATCAATTGGCGTTCCACAAGGAACTATATTAGGACCATTATTTTTTATACTATACGTTAATGATCTATTGTTAGATATGCGAAAGGATACCATCATGTCTTATGCGGATGACACTGTCATCATCACGAGCGATGACGAGTGGTCTGCTGCTCAGGACAGGATGAATGATTGTTTGGAGTGGGTGTCCAAATGGCTTGCTCTAAATAAGCTGCCATTAAATCTAAGTAAAACTGTGTACATTGCGTATGGCAACTATTGTAACAGCGTACCTGATAATATACAAATATGTATTGGTAATTTCCCTATCAAAAGATTAGAAAATTATAAATATCTTGGCGTAATTTTCGATTACAACATGCGATGGGATAAACATATTGATAGTATAGTAAAAAAACGAGATATCTCATATTTATTTTTGCTAAAATCAAGAATCTATTTGATCGAAAAACGCTTATGATGATTTATTACGCATTTTTCCAAAGCCTTGTGAAATATGGTATCATAGCGTGGGGAGGAGCGTACAATAGTTGTCTTAACTTAATTCAAAGAGTACAGAAAAAAATTTTAAAAATTATTAATAAAAATGGTTTTGCAATGAATGATATGCCGTTATCAATCAAGCAATTATTCAAGTTAGAAGCTGTTACATATCACTATAATAATTTAAAAACGCAATATAAAAATAGCCATAGTATAACTAGGAACAAAAACATACAAATACCAAAATCGCATAAATCAATTAGCCAAAAAGACAGCTACTATGCTGCAGTTAATGTTTTCAATATGCTTAGCAATGATATCAAAGTTTTAGATCTTAGCAAATTTACAATTAGGAATAAATTAAAAATGTTTATAAGTGAAAAGGTAATTTAGGCAAATACAGTTATTTCTTATTGACGATCTGGGTGACTTTTAATCCTAGTAAAAATAATCCGCGAAAATATACAAAATATGAACATGACCATGTTTTTAGTACATAAGTATAGTTCATAAGTTTTCTTTTATTTTTTTGTACTCCGCTCTACGTACAGGCAAGCTTGTTTTGCCTCTGTAGAATACCTTTAATGGTATATGTAAGTGGATGGTTAAATAAATAAATAAATATATTATTTGAATCATCATTATTTTTACTTTTATTCTCAAAATTTGAATTTTTCGAAAGCAAAATTGTGAAATTTTTTTTACGTTAGCTGGATAATGCTACATATAATTGACCATGACTGAAAACTGGAGTTGGTAAATAGACACCAACTTTGTTTAATTTTTGGCCTCATGATTTGTACATTGTCATGGGTGAAGGTAAACATTTTGAAAAATAAAAATTAGAAAGGGTAAAGATAAGAAATTCAAAATTTATAAAGTGAGATTTCGAAATTAATAAATTTATTAAACAAAAATGTTGAATTGAAATATTGCGAAATTTGATATTTGAAGTTAAAATAATGCATCAGCGATATTTTTAGTAATTTTTAAATTTAGGTTTTCAATATTATACCTTTCCAATATTCTGGGACTTATAATTTTACCTTTCGTTATAATTCAATTCATAATTTTTGTCTTTTAAATCTTTATTTTTCAAAATTTTTACCCTCAACTTTACCAAAATTTTCAAAGAAAATTATTTCTGCTTGCATACGGATAATCGCATCATTTTCCTTACTATTAATCGAGCACTTTTACAAAGCACATCATTTAAATTTAAATTTCTCAGCAAAATAATTACAGCACCTACTTTTAAACGTAACTTTAGAGAGTCATTTGGCGTAAGTAAATTTAATAATTATATCGGTAACATCTTTTTATTATCATTGTTCACGCTATTCGAATATTCGTGCGCTTCTAGGAAGCCAGAGATATCCTGCGAGCCATTTCTCGCAGTTTACTCCCTCTTTCAAGGTCAGCAATTACCATAAAAGCGCGAGCTCAAGTGTCCGCGGCCTCTTGTTCTGGCTCTACCAGTTGAGATAATACCTTTTGTTTCTCCATGTTTGAGAACCATATCACAATAGTTTTTTACACACACACACACACACACACACACACACACACACACACACACAACAACAACAACAACAACAACAACAACAACAACAAAATCCACACTACGCATGTACAGTCTGATTGTTGTCAAAAATACAACTAACACACTCACACTTGTAACACACACTTATTTAATTAAAAGAGCACGCTGCTTAAGTGAATAATGAGTGACACGTGCTGATTATTTTTCAACTCTTCTCTCTCACTTGCTTTTCTTTAATTGAGAATCCGGAAAATTCTAAGGCCGCGTTAAGGGCGAATTTATACGTGCTTTTATTCAGTTTTCTGCGCTACCAATCATCTATGCATGTATTTATACTAAGATTCTTTTACATCTTCTTGCATCTTATTTAAAATGTTAATATAAATTCATAGTACATCATTGTTTTTTGGAGCTGAAATACTCTTTCGCAAAGTTTATTATTATTAAAGCAATTTCCATGAATTTCCATAATTATATCACTAGTTGATAATAATTCTGTTAGAAGGATTTACTTTACAGTTATATTATTGCCTATTTCAAATTTGTTGGAATATTTTCCATCTCCAATTTTCAATAGCCATTGTTCAAACTCTTACTGTCGCAATTAATAACACTTATTTTATCTTTTAATGTCATTATTTGGAATTTACTCCATAAATGACTATTTTTCAAACAATTTTCAATAATTTTTGTTTGATTCCCATGTTTGGCAACAGGTAGTGTTTGTCAGAAGTCACCTGATACAATCATTATTTTGCCTCCCAATTCAATGTCTTTATTACATGAGTCTTTAAATAATTTATCTACTGCCTGGAGAGCATGTTTTGATGTCATTGTTTTTTTATCCCAAATTGTGATTTTTCCAGATTTTTTGTATATATTGAATTGGGAGTAATGTTGCTGTTGAATCTTTATTTATATTTAATGGTGTGACGAGACACGAGTCTCATCAACATAAATACGTGTGAAGTCGGCCGCATTAGACGCGGCATGCACAGTGAGCGCGCACGCGCAACAACCAACAGGCGAGCCCGCACGATGCGAAGTGTACGCGAGCACGCGAGATTTGTAAGGCGGGTTCGCACGAGCACGGGGCAACGGCAATTAGCGAACGACTCCGCGGCGACACGCCAGGAGGCGCGAGCGGCCCGAGTGGCATACCGCAGTCACACCTATACACGGCTGCGCCGCACGCCTTTCTACCACTGTGAGCACACAGGGTTGAGGAGACAACGATAGCGTCACCGACGATTCACCGGGTCGTGCGCTCACGTCCCGGTTAATCCTAGGCTCGTCCCTAACCTAAAATCAAATTAATACGTCGACATTTCAAGATTCCTTTTGCTACTGTGAGCACACAGGGCAAGGAGAAGAACGAGATGAGCGACGACGATTTGTAGAGCCTTGCGCTCACGACTCTAGAAATCCAAGGGATAATCTCAAATATAGTGACACTATTTCGATCGTTACTGTGAGCACACAGGACGACCGAAATTGCTGACATTTCGCACATTCGGATCAGTGTATCCGTGCGCCCACGACTCCACCGTTCCGAATGAATTCCTAACCTCCAAATTCAACACCGACCTGTGAACCCGATCGCGACCGCCAACCGCAGACGTAGAAATCTTGTCAACACGAAATTCCGCCAGTATACTCGAATTTGTTAACCGCGCTAATTTAAATAATTATAAATTGTAAAGGCAAAGTATTTTTAACACGAAGCAAAATGATTTTTGTTTCAGCCGGGATTTAACAACTGAGTCCTCGTTTATTTTGTTAAATATTAAGTTAAAAATATATTGTTAAAATTAAAATATAACAACAGATTTGCTCTTTTGCACCTTTTCCTACTTCGATCCTGGGTCCGACTATTTAGCTAACCGAGCAGGGAAAGTACCATCGTTACAATGGTTAATTTAAAAATTACATGTTAAGTTTTTTTCTTTAATAATAAATTTGCTGCTAAACCAGTCCATGCTACAGGTAAGACACTTACGTTTTTTTTTATTTAAATCAGTGATCATTGTATTTGGTAAGTAGCTATTTCCACTACCACCAAGTCCATCAATAAAGAAACAGTTTACTTGATTAGCTTTATTAATTAGACTATTTATCAGTGCATCAATAATTTTACGTTATTTATTAGTTAAAGAGCTTATATTGTATAATAAATCATTTTCAATTTCATTTGTTGCATAAACTTCTTCATAATTGGTTTTCTTAACATATTCACTAAATTTAGGTTAATTGAAATCAGTCAGTGTATACCCGTGACTTGTTAAAATAGAATTGACATGTTTAAGTGAGATATTTTCACGCATTTCTTTAATTAATAATGAACTGTAAAAATATGCTTCATATTCTTCAAATAATTCTTAAACATTTACTGGGTTATGAAATAAGCATATATAACCAAACAGGGTTACACAGAGCTTAAGTAAATTCAACCTCGATTGCTTATTCAAAGCATTTGTCCTATTTTTTTATCAGTGGTTATTAATTTTCTAGTTACAACTACTTCATAAAATGTTGCGTATGTAACATTTTCCAATGTTTTTAATTCTTTATAAAATTGAGCCCCTTTTACATGTAATAATAATAATCTTAAAACAAATCTTTTACGATCCTTCGGATTTACAAAGTACATTCTACTTATAATTGGCTCCCAAACTCTTATTCTAGGTGTCTATTTCTTCGTTTTTTCATTGAAAACGTGGAAATACGGCATATCAACATACAAGTACTGTCTAGCTTGCGGATCGTTTGTATTTTGTTCAAACCGTGTAGTCAAAGTTGTGTTTAAGTTTTTATTAATCAACTCTTCATTTGATCCTATCTTAAAGATTACAAACTGTTCATTTTTTAATGTACAGCTAATCGGTAAATTACAGGTGACAAAACGTACATTGCAAATTGTAGTAGACGATGCATTACTTCTTGAGGGCTTACATATTTTGTACTTAAATATTGTTTTATTTCATCGTAGTTGAAATTTTTTCTTTACATTTGTTTTCATTATCACCTTGACTCATTTCTATAAATGTACAATGGTGCCCCTATATAACTATCTTTGAATAAATATTTTACGTTGTTATATTTACTTTTATTTTTAAGTGATGTATGACACTTCTTATAAATCTATCTTTAATTGGTGTTGATTTTTATTTTAAAAAAATAATCGTTAACCTTAAACTTTTACCCAAGCATCAACAATGTTTTGTTAAGTTAATTGTCTTAAATTTAAGTAAAGATTAAAATCGTTAGTAATGCTGAATTTATAACAATAAAATTGTAGCAGTAAAATATTGCTTTTGTTATTTTTATTTTTCATATTAAGCATCCATCCAAAATCTCGATTAGGATACATAAGTGAATGTGACATAGGATCTACATGTTTACTAATGTGCGGTATATTATTATGTGCTCTATTTTTTAAATATATACATACATCTTAATTTTCTGGTGGTTGACCATTTTTACCTACATATACTACCGCTACTTCATTGCGTTATATCTATGGCTTAATCTTAAACAAAGCTAAACTAAACTAATAAGCCACCCCAGCCTCCCGATAAACATATGCTACTTTCAGTTTTCATATGCCGACGACGATCGTGGCGTGACGATACTTACCTAAATTGAAATATAATTGCAGAAGCAGAATGGCATATTGCGTTATTATTGTATGCTGTATATTTTATCAGTAAGTAGAAAAAAAAAGATTTGCTGATACTCAGACTCGAACCCGAGAGCATAAGAATAACAAGCAACAACGTAGACCGCGCCGCCACAATCATCGTTGATGAAGAAAAACTAAAAGTAGCATATGTTTATAGGGAGGCTGGGGTGGCTTTATAGTTTAATTTAATTTTAATTTTAGCTTAAGCTTAATTTTTTCGTTTTAATGTAATTGTGAAAACGTTATCGTACTGATAAAATAATGTAAATTTATTTAAAATTGTATTTTTTCGTTACCCATATAACTATAAATAATTGTAGTTACACATTGCACGTCCACTACGTACTAGAATAATACTAATAATTCTTATTGTTTTTACGCATTATAAACATTTTATAAGCAAATAAAAAAAGAAAAATATTTGCCATACCTCGGACTCGAACTCGAGTGAATATAAATACCAAGCAACAACGTCGACCGCGCCACCACGATCGTCATTGGTGTATGAAAACTGAAAGTAGCATATGTTTATCGGGAGGCTGGGGTGGCTTGTTAGTTTAATTTAGCTTTGTTTAAGCTTAAGCTCAACGTGCTTGTGTCGGTTTAATCATAATCCGTCTAAAAAATTAAAGTTTTTAATTATGAGGGTTGATTTCATAAAGACGATCATGGCCACTGACATTAGGAGCTTAGAGTTAATTGTTTATGAATCATATTCACCGCGTAAGACCAAATCCTTGACAGTTACCGCCGCTTACGTTATTTCTCTTCTATGCTCTGCCGAGCTGCGATGTGATTGTGTACTCTCTACTTCCCTCTTCGCCGCTGCTGCTGGTGGGGAAGCTAGTTGCGTACGGCCCGCCCCTACTTCTCCTCCGCTGATGCGTATAGTTCGGAGTAAAAACCGCAGAGCGGCGCTAGCTTACGACTGCATATCACACGGCACGCTTTCGCCCATGCTCATCAGCAATCTCTCCTCTAATCTCTGACTTTACCGTGATTCGAGACTAGACGCGCGCAAGTGACGCGATTGAGTCATAGTAGAGTCAAGAAGCAGAGAGAGAGAGAGAGAGAGAGAGAGAGAGAGAGAGAGAGAGAGAGA
>QLSS01000188.1:34539-60469 GCA_024372645.1 Trichomalopsis sarcophagae | reverse complement strand
GAGAGAGAGAGAGAGAGAGAGAGAGAGAGAGAGAGAGAGAGAGAGAGCGGGAGAGAGAGAGAGAGAGAGAGAGAGAGCGTCAGCCATTTTAAGCGGGCGCGGGATTCAAATAGTGAAAACGAAAGATTAGCATTTTAAGAGTTCTACAATAATAATTCATAATCATTAAGATAGATTTAAAATCAAGCTTGTTTAACTTTTTTTTGCGAATAAATAATTTTTATTATCATATTAAGGGAAATTAATTCTTTAGGAAATAACAATTGTTGGTTAGGGTTTGTTTAATTAAATCTTTCGTAGATTTAGGAACAATATTAAAATTTTCTCTTATTTCAAAACAAATTTTATTATTATTTCGTTTTTATTTGAGCAAGAGGTACTTCATTATATTGGGGATAAGCATACAAATAATTGTTTAGAATTCCGGATTTTTTTTAACGTATATATTTAATTCTTTTTTATGTTTAACAAATTCAAATAAAAACGAGCAATGTTACAAAACATAAAAACCTGTATCGAAAGTTCTAACAAAACTTGTACAAAAGAATTGCAAACCTTAACGGATAAACTTAACAAAATTCGGTCTTCGAGCCGTGAAATAACTTTAGACGGAAATAACACAACTCTGAGCCTCACGTCAAAATCTCCTAAATTAAAACCGCCAACGTTCAAAGCCGATAGCAAAGAAAAACCTATGCGGTATTTGCGTGATCTTAAAAGATACATAGATGTCTTAAATATAGACGGCGCTGAAATGAATATAATAATCAGCCAAACATTAGAAAACACGGCTTCTTCGTGGTTCGACATATCACAGCAAACCTTAAACACTATGTCTGATTTCGAAAGAAAATTTAAAGCTCGATTTTGGAACGAGGATATTCAAGATGAATTCGTGGTCACGAAAAGTAGAGTACAACAGATATAATTCTGGCTCAAAATACTCCCATCTCGAATATGCTACATACGTATGGGGATTCGCACACGACTTAGAACGAAATTTCTCAGAAGCTGAGCTTGTACGAAAAATCTTAAACCATTTTGACTGGGATATCCGTTTCACTGTAAAATCACAAAATATTATTACTCAAGATAAACTTTTCGAACTACTTGTATTCAAAGATACGGTAACAGTCAAAGACAATCTCTATTTAAGAGAAAGTCAAATTCTGATAGTTCGAACGCAGAATTCTCTAATAAATATCAAACACATAAACCTGTAAATCAACAATCAAATTTTCAAAATAAAAATTATTGAAAGAAACCTCCACAAACGCAAACGTTAAATGTAATTGAGGCAAACGCAAGTAACACGACAAAAGCTCCTGCTAAAGAAACGGGTACAAAACCCAAAATAATAACTTCGAAACTCACTACGATTAACTTCCCATCAGAAGATTCTTTAAATGACTGCTTAAAAGACACTTGGGGTTTGTCAAAAAACCAATAACAGTTGTTTCTTGTGCCTCGGAAAATAACATAAATAAAATTTCAAAAATACAAGAAACATCTAATAAACAAATTCCAGTCTGTACAATTTTCAATAATCCACGAGATGATTTATTATATTAATCTGACGATAACACTACAAACGACGTAATTTGTCCCTGCCCGGAAATTACAATTAAAATCAACAATATTCCGGTAAAAGCCTTAATTGACACCGATAGTCAAGTTACGTGTATTTCTGAAAACTTTTACAATTTCAACTTAGAAAAATTTAAAAACGTTGTGACTTTGCCTATCGTAGGTACTATAATCAGAGGTGCTACGGGATTAAAATCGACACAGTTAAATAAACAATTGATGTGCCCTACAGAAATCGGTACTTATACAAAAGACTTGATCTTCTTGATTATTCCAAAATTAATACGAGATTGTATAATCGGAATCGATGTAATCAAAGAGCTCGGTTTTCTTATAGATACAAAATACGATGAAATAACTATCCGTATAGAAAACACAATTGAAAAAATATCTTATAAAAATCAGAATTTATTAGAATCGAAAATGGATCATCGTTATATAGAAATTATCGAGGAAGACAAAACTAATGATGTTTGTCTTCACTCACCATTCCGGCCAGTGCTAAACAAAGCCCGATGCCAAACATTTTTAAATGAATTAACAAGACCGTACAATAACCGTAATACATTAGTCGATCCTTATTCTATATCCGATAAGGATATCGACGATAAACTAAAATTCTGCATAACGAAAAGTCCAGAAACGATTGATAAACTCAGAAACCTATTACAAAAATATCGAAAAGTATTCTATAAGAAACCAGGTAGATTAGCATCATACGAATACAAAATCAAAGTAAAAATTCCTGAACCATTTTTTATCCCTGCATATCCTGTAGAAACTAATATAAAAAGTAAAGTTAGGGAAGAAATTGGGAGAATGTTGGATTGGAAAATCATACGTCGTTCAAGCAGCAATTTTATAAGTCCGATTGTACCGGTATTCAAAAAAGATGGGTCAATTCGTTCATGCCTAGACGCACGTGAAGTAAACGAGATGATTGAGTATGATCTAGAATCACCTTAAAATATCGAAGAGCTTTTACAACAATGTTTCGGGGTAGAAGTCATGTCGAGTCTCGATTTAACATCAAGTTTCTGGCAAATACCTCTTTGTGAAGAAAGTAAAAAATATACTGCATTTATGTTCGAAGGAAGGCTTGCTGACTCGTGGCGCTGCTGTAGTTGCGCTGTCAGCTGTAGCGCGGGTCTAGCCGACAGTGGGGAAGCGCGCTACTCGCGTAAAATCTAGAAATGTATTTATGAAAAATTAGTTTTTTTTATTTTGTTAATTTTATTTAATTTTGTTACAAACTAAAAATCGGTGGGCATTAAGAGGAGTTATTTCAAAGTTTAATCAAATGGAATTTCACTTTGAGTTTCAAAAAATCTGAATTTTTCAAAAATGAAACACGGTTCTTAGGATTTATTCTATCTACAAAGGGAATAAAACCTCAAAAAAATAAAATTGAAGCGATAAAAAACTATCCAATTCCTAAGAATCTAAAACAGTTACAGGCCTTTCTAGGCACAATAAATTTTTACGCGAAATTTGCAAAAAATCATGCGCATGAGTTAGTATCGTTATTAGAGCTATTACAGAAAGAAAAACAAAAATCCTGGGAGTGGGGAGACAGTCATCAAAAAACTTTCGAGCGAGTCAAAGAACTCTTCGAAAAAGACGTCTGCCTTGCATATCCAAACCCTTCCAAAGTTTATATCCTTCGTTGTGACGCGTCGGACTTCGCCGGTGCATTATCACAAATCGACGATAACGGGGATGAACGGGTTATTATTTATATCAGTTGAACGCTCAAAGCAGCAGAAAAAACATACTTTACTACAGAGAAAGAACTTTTCGAGATTGTATAGAGTTTGCAGAAATTAAGTACCTACCTACGAGCAGCAAAAATTTACATAAAAACAGATTACAAAGCTCTAATATTCTTATTCAAATGCAAATTTGTTGGCAACCGAATCCGTAGGTGGATTTTAGGCACGCAAGACTATAATTTAGTGATTGATCACGTTCCGGGTAAAGAAAATGTTGTAGCAGATATGTTAAGTCGACATCGTAACTTTAATTTAGAAGAACTACAAAAATCGGAAGAGATTATTATTGCAATTTTTAAAAGATATAAATTCACGAAAGATTTAATGTATAAATTTCAACGTTTGTCAACGTTACAACACGATGACGAATATTTAAGTCAATTATTTACAAAAAATTCAGATCAAAAGAATCAAAGCAATAATGCTACCTATTTAATTGAAAATGATATAATTTATAAAAAGAGCCAATCGAATCAATACAAAATAATGGTTCCAAAACAAATGATTAAAATACTTATTCTTGAAACACACGAGACTTAGGCTCGAAAAAAGTCATTCGTATGTTACAAGAAGATTTCTATATAAAAAATTGAAGACATAAAGCTCAAAAGCTAATTTCATTTTGTGACTCATGTCAAAGAAACAACATTTCCACACGACCATGTACAGCGTCAATGGAGTCGATAATACCAGCAGCGCCACATGACCTATTATCTATCGATTTCTATGGTCCATTACCGACCGGACGCGGCGGCATGAAACATATACTCGTAACCATAGACGCGTTTTCAAAATTTGTCGTTTTATATCCGATTCGCAGACAAACTTGTACAACAGCGTTAAAGAAAATTTTTAATAATTATGTTTTGTTATACGGAAAACCAAAGCGTATTTCATGTGATCAAGGTTAACAGTTTACTGCAAATGCGTGGATCAAAAAATTAAGAGAGGAAATTGTGGATTTAGTTTTTTCATCTATCCGACATCCACAAAGTAACATCGTTGAGCGAATGTACATTTGCTAGCGAAAAACACACTGGTTGGGTAGGATATATTAATATCATCCAAACAATTATAAATGAAACGTATCACGAAACAACAAGGTTTTCTCCGATTGAATTACACATGGGTTAAATTAAACCTAAACGCGCGTGGAAAAATTGGATACGACCAATTAATTCAGACGTCGAGCCTCCGATCGAACAAAAAATTCATCTCGCTCGGGAACGTATTATTTCGAAAGCGCAAAAACGTACCGAAAAATATAACTCACAAAAGAAAACATTATTTGTTGAATTTAAAGAGGGAGACGAAGTTCTATTAAAATGGAATAACATTTCTGATTTAGACAATAAGAAAATTGCAAAATTCTTTTCAATTTACGAAGGTCCATACGAAATAATAAAAAAAAATTGACAATACAACTTATTTATTGTTTGATTGCGATAATCAGAAAGAAAAAGGAAGATTCCATATAAATGATCTAAAAGTGTACAAAAGAGAATCTAAATAAAAAGAATATTATTTGATTACATAATAGAAAAATTCGTTACTCTCACTCACGAAATATTGTAAAAAAAAACGATCACGCTCAAAAAGAATCACGTTTCAATTTCATACTTTAGTTTTGAACACTCAGAGCTGTGTATACAAATGTAAACAAGCCGGCATGGCTAGTCCCGACTCAAGAAAACAGAAGAAAGGCATAGTCCGTCCTTCTCTCTTTCCCCAGTCTCCCGCGGCAGCACAACTCATGTCCGCAAGGCCGCGAGTTCCCCCTCTCTTACTACACGCACAACATTGTCACGTCTCTCTCTCTCTCTCTCTCTCTCTCTCTCTCTCTCTCTCTCTCTCTTCCTTCGTCAACAACTATCGGACTCTCTTGATGATAACAGAAATATATGGAAGGTAATGCGTCATCTCGGCCTCCTGCCTGGGCGTAAGGAGGAGGAGTTTTTTGGTTTCACGCCGGGGGAGCTGAATGTATAAGTTGAGGCAGCTGGGGTTCTCTGGGGCGGCTCTCCTGTGGATTAAATCATATTTACAGGGACGATCTCAGATGGTAATTTCGAATAAAAACGGAACTTCAGAGTGGCTTGAAACCAATCTGGGTGTTCCACAGGGTTCTGTCCTGGGACCCTTGCTGTTTAGCCTCTATGTCAACGACCTGCAAAATATACTCGACAGCAACACAATTAAACATCTTTTTTATGCGGATGACATCCAGATCTATCTACACACCAACAAAGACAATTTGCTGGACGGCGTGGCTCGACTGGCGGAAGCGGCGCGGCTGGTTTCTGGCTGGGCGGATAGCTCCGGTCTGCGACTTAACTCCGGCAAAACTAAATCTATATTTTTCGGGTCCATGAAGAACGTTAACGATATTAAATCATGGAACTTGCCTGGGGTTCCGTTGCCGGACGGAGTGATCGTCCCATTCAGTGAGACGGTCGTGAGTCTCGGTGTTGTACTGGATAGCAAACTTACTTGGAAACCGCAGGTAGATGCTATCACGAAAAAAGTAAATAAAGCCCTGTATAGCCTGCGGTTTATCAGGGGCTGCACCACTGAGACTCTCCGCAGAAGGCTAGTTGAGACACTTATACAACCGCACATCGACTACTGTGCTGTGACTATCCTCGACGCGTCTAACGAACAACGAATACGGATACAGAGACTGAGCAATTCGTGTGTGAGATTCATCTTCGGGGTTAGGAGGGATGAACACATCAGTCCTTACCGGAGGCGTCTAGAATGGCTTTGTACCGATTCCAGAAGGCTCTACTTTGAGGCCATTCTATTATACAGAGTAACCCGGATCGGTGAGCCTTCGTATCTGGCCTCATTACTGAATAAACACAAGCCGAGACCCTCCAGTAGGGGAGTTCCCCCGGAACTGAGCATCCCTACCGTGAGTACTGAAACCGGGGCTAGGGCCTTCCAGGTACAGGGTGCTCGGTTCTAGAACTCTCTCCCTTCTACTCTGCGAGGCCTGCCATCTCTCACCTCCTTCAAGGGGGCACTACGGCGGCACCTGCTGGCCATAGAATTGTGACGACTCTGAGCCCTCTGGCGCTGCATCTTTCATATTAATCTAGTTTTTAATCTAGTCAGACTCGGCCCTAGGCCGTACAAGATTCTTCCAGTATTACGTATTTTTAGATTTCAAACGTGCAATACAGATAGGTCTTTGACCAAACCTTAAGCGTACAAAGTAATATTGGAAAAGTTTAATGTGATAATTAAATATGACGAAATGTGATTTTATGTGATTTTATGTGACAATAATTTTTATATATTTGTTAGACTATATGCGACACAGTCCTTGTGATCTCTACTGTATTATTATTTTTTTTTTTTGCTTTAGCAAATAAAGACCTATCTATCTATCTCTCTCTCTGCAATCCTCAGATTTTAGGTATACGTGAGAAGCGGGAAAATTAAAAAAATATGACAACATTGTCATTTCTCCTCTTTTGAAACTGCTCCAGCTTTCCGTATAAAAGGGCTCGCGCTAGGCTGACGCAGTCAGTTTTCTACGGCCGCAATTAAAGCGCCTAAGAAAAAATAGACATGGGCCGCATAATAAAGGGCTCAGCGCAATTTACGTGCAATTCCACGCTGGTTTATCCACGCAAATTAATCTCCGGGGTGGACCTTTCGGTTCAGACTGTCTCGTTAGGACAGGAGACAAGCTACCTCGGAGACCGCGTTATTACGCTAAGGTCAACGGAGAAGCGTACGCGTCTAGCGCAGACTGGAAGTCGCGCGGCGTACGCATGCCATTTGGTCGTGCCGTGCAGTACGACTTCGCAACTCCTTCGTCGCCTCCTAACGCACCTGTACCACGTGCAGTAAGCTTACCATCTCCTCACGCACCGACACTCACGCAAGAGAGACTTACGCCTCCTCCTTCACCACCAACATCAACAGCACCGACGAAGCCCAACATCGTCAGCAGCAAGGCAGTCCAGGTCAGCCTGGAGAAGAACCGCCAACGACGCGAGAAGCCGAGAAGCCCGCAGTCTGCGCAGTTGAAGGTTCGCCGGGTCGAGGAGAAGCTGCGACACCACCGACACGACAACCTCGACAAAGGGGAAAGCTGAGGTTCTCGATGTCCTCCTGCGTAAGCCGACCCAAAAACTAAACCCGTACGACACATACGGGTACCTGAACAGTGTCTGGCAGCGGCAGGTTCGGCTTGATTTCGAGGACGCTTGGAGGTCGCACGCCAAGGAGGAGGCCAGGCTGAAGAGGAGTGTAAGTGCCAAGATCGGTAGAAGAGGTATATACAGCTCTGAGTGCATGCATTTTAAGCAGCACATTTGATTTCTTTCTTAAAACATATAAATACATTTTTGATCATTTTTTCTCTCGGAGTATAGTGAAAGTTTTTCAATCTTCGATAAATTTTCACTAGGGGACTATGTAACGCCCCGTACAAGCTCCGTTTAGAAACTCATACAGGATAAAAAACTAAGATTTTTTTTAATACATTTTTAGATTTTACGCGAGTATCGCGCTCCCCCACTTTCGGCTAGACCCGCGCTACAGCTGACAGCGCAACTTCAGCAGCGACACGAGTCGGCGAGCGGCACTAGAGAGCAGCAGCAGAAAAGGGAGAGCTCGCAACACACGCCGTATATATGTATATAACAAGCGGCAAACGCAGCGGCGCAAGGAAGGAGAAGCGGCGCAGCGCGCGCAAATTATAATTAAATGTATGAATGGGTTATGTATATAGGTGTGAATGTAGGTGTGAATGTATGAATGTAAGAATAATTTAGGCGGCTCGATCCCCGCTTGCTCCCGTGCCTATATAAGGACCTGCACGTCCAGTCTGAGGGCACTAGCTCCAGCGCAATTTAGGCGCCTAGTCGAAACTCCCGAGTAACTTATGCCTGGAGTACAAAAACTTAGAATATTTTCAAATATTTCTATACTTATAAAATTATAAGATAGGTGTTCCGGGTGTACAGGCGCGGATCGAAGCGAGAGTAGAGATTGGTGGACAAATGCTCCAGCGCGTCATGCAAAATGACACGTAGGCCTCGTGGTATATGTGGCCACTTGAGTACTGAGTATTTCTTTTCCACTCCCTCGGGTGGATACACCCGGTAATTGGAGAGACAGCGGGGAGAGGAAAAGCCGAGATTTTCCTGTGCGGACGCGATTAGGCTTAGACAAGCGTAGCTTGTTGGGAGCATGTTGTCCGGATCGACTTTCATGAAGGGAAAGCATGGAGTCATTATTCTGCGCTTCGGTCGAGCGGGCGTGCGGATGGGAGCTTTAGTTTTAGATTTATGGTCAACAACTAGTTGTGCGCGTGTTTAAAATACGATATTTTTTTTCTTGTGCGCTCTGTTCCTGGCGTAGGTTTTCCTCTAAAGAGGTTTTCCCTGCGTCGCGGGTGAAAGCCCGAGTGAATGCGGGAACAGGGCAGGGATAATATGTGAAGACGGCTCCGACTGCGGAGCACGTGCGCGATCGAAAAGATAGGGTCCTTGTTCGAGTCGAGGAACGTTATGGCTCGGCGCCGGGTTCGGCGCGGGGTCAGTTTTCGGGCCTGCGAGAGCGTGTACGTAATATGTTTCGGCTCAACGTGGAGCGCGGCGTTGGGACCGGATTTATTGTTTTATGAGAGCGAGCGTCACCGTGTTTTTTTAGCGCCGAGCGCGACCCGACCGCGTTGTCGAGTCCGAAATTTTATAACTTTTCGCGGAGGAAAAACTTATGGTTATCAGATACATCGGTATCTGGCGATCCAGACCAGCGGACGAGGCAAACAAGGACCTGGGGAAGGGAGACCGTTTTCGGGGGTTTGGCGGGGGCAAGCGTCGCCTCGAGTGCTCTGCAGGGTCAATCTCGAATGAGATACGGAGCCGAAAGCTTCAATTATAATTTTTCTCGTGAATAATAATTTTTTCTATTTTTCTATTTAAGATATTTAGTTTTTATTTTGAGTTTTCCCTCTAGAAATTTAATCATTTTGTTTTATCCAAATATATTTTTGTTTTTTTTTTTAGTTTTTTATTAGTTTATTAAATTTAGATAAAGGCGCAATTTCGAGCTCGATACTGCTCTATTAGCAGCTACAATAGGCAACGATATCACATAATAATGCGTATCTATCCTATACTTATTAAATTCTCGACTCTTGTCACAACTGACTGAGAGCAATTTCATTACCGGATACAAACTTGTAAAATTTTCAAATACGATTCAATCAGACAACGCAACTTAAACACGTATCTGTATATCTATTTATTTTTGTTAGAATCAAAGGGAATTTACTTATTTGATTTATGTGATATATAGAATATATGCAATAGTTACGCAATATTCTATAATATATTTATTTGAATATACTTACTTTTGGTTATAAAGAACAAAAATCTTTTTATTTTCAATGAATCCTCACTACCTGGTATCCCAGGAAAGTAAGAGTAAAGTAGAAAATTCCCAGTGTATTTCAGCGATAATCGGCGGAATCGCAAGATTCGCAGATCGAGCATCGCTGTGGGTATGCCAGGAGACGGCGAGCGTTTTTTCGCACCCGTTGCAGGGCGGACGGTTCATATACGAGCAGCTACCAGTGTTATTAATGCGCTGAGAGGGCACCTTCGTTTTCTCGTCTTTGCTTTGCCGCCGGAGTGAAAAGTAAGCGAGAGGCCCCCACCAAGGGGAATGCGTCTCAAAGAAAGTATACGTAACACGAGAGCCGGGACACCTATTGCGTAAAAATGCCCTAGGCTGATTTTTCGGCCAAGCTTTTCTCCTCTCCTGTCCGGCGACTCTAACACAGATATTGCTCTCTTGATACCCTACTCGCGCGCTGTCTCTCGAAATTTCCGATGCGCCGGATAAATTACGAGGCAAATGAGAAATTCCCGGATACTTACATATTAAGATACACAGAAGATAAATGGAATCAGGCTCAAATAAATTGTCAAGCTCGTAGCAATAATTTATGGCTACATATACAAAACTGCTTCGGAGCGTGTTTTAAGGTTTTCGCTGAAAATTACAATTCGTCCGCGGATAAGCGACACGTCGTATATGCTGTCGCCCTTCTCACTCAAATCTAAAATCAGACTGGTTGGGGAAAACTTGTTGTATAAAGATGGGCACATATCGGACTTGGTGCATATGATAGACAAAAATGTGATAAATTCTATAGAGTTGTTCGAATATTCCGGGATATTGTAAGGCGGCAAAAGTAGATGTGAGATTGAAATGTAAAGCGCATAGACATATCGTATAAATGTATAAAAATTATTTTTTATATACATAAATGTATTTTCATACAAAATAATTTTTGTGTACATTATTTCAAAAGAGGCCTAATTCTTATCAGAATGTGCGTGACTCGTAGCGTTCTGTAAGTTAACAGACATGCTGTGTCTTTATTTGTAAAAGATCAAGGATTTAGAGATTTTCCGGCTTTTTGCAAAAATTTTATTGCAAAGCTGCAGATTAGATCGCAAGGAAAGGGGTACTGTTGAAGTGGCGGATAAATAAAGACACTGTGAGGTTAATAATAATTGTAAATATATTGTTGAAAGTAAGTGGCATAAGCCACGCGCCGACAGTACATACGTTCAGCTCGGAGTCTAACAGGCAAGAGGGAGAGTATAGTACAGTATCGTATAGTCTGATTCCATGGAGCCAAGTATACAGTATAATGTGCGCTTAGAGTATATATGCAAGGCATGCGCACTATACTCGCGTATGCACGAGCTTGTCCCGTTGCACGAAATCGTTGCCAACCAGTAAATGGCGCCACGAGTACTTTTTTTATGTATTACGACTGTATAAATTCACATATTACAACACGCAACTAAAGCTGTACCACGAGCGGTAAAATAATGCTGGAATTGACGAAGCTCTCGTACACCGCAACCTTCGCGAGGTACAAGAACACCGGCATCCTGGCACAATTTTACAGCTCGCTTATGTTGTAGCTGCCTACGACCGTCGCGGATGACGTTCCACTCGGCTCGCATCGCCGGGGTATCGTTCGCCCGGAGCGCGATTTTCGCCTCGCCTACGACGAGCGCTCTAGGCAGACAGAGATTGTCACGATTGCTGATCTGGATGATGGTCCGTTGAGAAACGCTGCTGATGGTCAAGTTTTTCCGTCGAGAGCCACTTGTTGCACCTACAGGCATCTCTACGACGGTCAAACAAACGGTAAATGACTCGTCGACTCTAAAATTTGCGTTACTCTGGACGAGTCCAGACACCGCAGACCATAAATCGTCGCCAGTCAGCGCGCTCGCGAGACGATACGAAAGCCCGGCCGACCTGTTGGCCAGATATTCGCTCGAGATTGAAACACCGACGCAATCGCTCCTGCTTCTGATTAGAGTTAGCAAATACTCATAAATATCGCGTATTGCTAACTCAACCAAGCTGAGCATGTTGGTCCCACGCGGCGGTGTTTTAATCCGTAGCGTCAGACGGCGAGCGTCTGTACGGAATTTACGTACGCGATGCACCGTATTCGCGATTATTGCGAAGCAACGAAAACGTACATCGTCACGAGCTTCCTCCTCATCCTCCTCCTCCTCCTTCTCCTGATCCGAATCAGAAGCTGCTGGAGAACCGCCGCTTATTATACTATTATTCGGCGACGGCGCCTCTTCGCTTGAGGTATCACCACCGTCGCCGCCGTCGCCACCGCCTTCCTGAGATATGCCGCTAGCTATGCTCTCCTCGAAGATCGGGTGACCCGCATCGTAGAATCTAACCTCCTGCAGCATCGATAATGTTGGACTCAGCAGCACTGTTGAAGAGTCCGATGATACTGCCGGCGATGATGGGCCCTCTTCCTCACTGCTGCTGATGTTATCGTCGTCGACTGTAAAGAACAGAGCCTTCATTCTTCTGCACGACTGTGGTAGCTTCGAATGACGTCGCTGAATAAGTCAGCCGTCTCGAAGGCAGTCATAGAAAATAATACGTCTTCTGAATGTTCAAGCATGTGGTTTAGCCAACGTATTTCCTGAGCACGACCGTTATTTACGATTCGCAGCGCAGAAGTTTGAAAAATCACAGCCGCATCATTTTCCGGAACTGCATCCCTACAGGGCTCCATGCCTTGATTCAGTCGGCGTCTGATAACTTACAAAATTATTATTGTTATTAGTATCGAAGCTAAAAAACGTGCAATGGAGAAGCTGAACGGCCAGCTCGAGCGCTATCAGCAGAGAATGCTGGACATGTCAGCGCTGTTGCAGCAGAAACAGCAAGAAGCCGAGCTAAAGGCTTCTCTGGCTGTACAGTTAGTGCCGATCAACGTGAGGTGCAGAGTGTGCATCAAAATAACTTCGGAGCACGACGTGTGGCAGCAGTGTTGGAGGTGCCTTCTCTTTCGCTGCTGGAAGTGCAACGGACAGCCCTGCCCGTGCATCCTGGATATGGATTCGCCGAGATCGCCTTCGCCTCCACCAGTAGACAACGAAAATGACGGCGACGACAACAACATCCAAGGTACGCCACCGACAGCACCCCGCATCCGCAGCAGCGTACCTTTAGATTTTCATCGGATGCCTACTCCACCGAAAGAGTTGGTGCCTGGTTTACTGCGAGGAGGGCCCACGCGTCAACTGATCCAACAACGCGCCACTCGCAAGTGTAGGTGCATCACTTGCTTGTAATTTAATGTGTGTGTGTGTCTGTCTGTCTGTGTATGTGTGTGTGCGCGTTCGTTTATTTTTTATTGTAAGCATTTTATCATTTGGCACGTACGCGTTTTTTCGTAAATAAAAATAGTGTGACATAATTTCTCTTTTTTATGTGTACAAAACCCCCTACTCCCATCAACGATCCCCAAAGCTAAAATTTAGAGTAGGCTTTGCGGCACCGTGTAGTAAAGTAATATATAGACGCGTTTATTTCGATGCGAATCATTCGTCAGGCGACCGGCAAAACAACAACTCTCGACCATGGGGCAGGAGCAGAGCAAAGAGCAGCAGAAAAGAGGTTCCACGTGGGAGGAGAGACAGCCTCTCATGAGAAGAAAGGAGCCAAGAAATCAGAATAATCAATCGTCGTTCTCAACCAACACTTTCTCGTATCCAGAGAAAAGTGGATATAATAATCTCTCAAAAAATCCTCCTCCTCCTCCTCGTCACAGAATCAAAAATCATTTTCCTCAAACACCTTTTCGTACCCCGAAAAAGATGGCTACAGCAAGCTAAAACGCTGATTTTGATGATAGATATTTCAAAAACCAATCGGCCCTTTTCAAGTCCATCATATAAATTTTATACATGGAACAATCTCTCTCTTTACAGCGCAGAAAGGATCAGAGCTGACGCAAGGGCAATAAAAGCCAAACAGCAGGTATACGACAGGTAAACGGTGGCGGACGCGCGCGAGTATGGAGGGGGGAGAGAGAAGCGGGTCCGGTACAGCAGCGGCGGGAGCCACCGCGCCAGAGCTCAGAGCCTACTATAGTGTAAAAGGAGAGGGGACGGGCTGGCATAGCGAGAGTCGCGCACGTGCGTTTTCGAGCTCGGGGCCGGTATGGAGTAGATAGCAAAAGAGAGAGAGAGTCGCGCTCGGGTCTACTTGGGTAAAAGGTTGGTATCGTATGCGTGATATAGCTTTTGTTTAAAAATTATTTATAATTATTTATAAATACACAAACGTTACCCATCGATGACAGACTGTTTATGACAGAGTAGCGGTCGTAAATCATGTTAACCTTATGGCATCGTATGCATGATATAGCTTTTGTTAACTAAGTATTTATAATTATTTATAAATAAACAAAGTAGTTCACCCATCGATGACACACTCTTACAGTAGCGGTCGTAAATCATGTTTATTGACCTTATCAGCTACTGTTTATATAACATTGGTGTTTGTTTACATAAACACCTGGCGCCAGCCACGGGAGCGGTGACGTCAGTTAGGCCACGCCCCTGTCTCTCCATAGTAGCACATATACTACTTTTGTTTTATCTCGACTCTTTATGTAGATGTCTGCTGGATTACATTTTGAGTCAACTTTTACAATGTCGATTTCGCCAATTTAGTAACTTTCGTTTATATAATGATATTGCACTTCGATGTGCTTTGAGTTAGGAGTGAAATTTTCGAATTTAGCGATCGCGATTGCTCCAGAATTATCACTGTAAATCCATAATCAATATCAATACTAATGTATTGACTAACTTTTCCCATATCTTTGATTGCAAATCTTTTCATTAGACTAGATTTTACTTGTTTTATTTAGTTTCATCTTTGTAGCAAATTAAAAGATCATCTATGATCTAAAGACTAGTATGTATATTGTATCTTTGGTTGTATTATTTATATAAACAATAATTATAATTACTTCTAACAATGTTTAAAGCAATTATACCAAGCTCCTTGTCTTTCTCTGAGTCCATAGAGTACCTTATGCAATTTGCAAACTTTATTGTCTCCTGTTTCATGACCTTTAGGTTCATTGATATATACTTCGTTTTAACATAGCCATTAAGAAAGGCTGTTTCTACATCCATTTGTTTGCATTTTACCTACAGGTGAATAGACATTATTAGTGTATTCTTTTTGTTAGAAACCTCTAGCAACTAGTCCTGTTTATATACATTATTGTTTTTTTAACCCATTTAACATCAATGACCTTTTTATCTTTTGGTCTTCCAACAATTTTCCAAGTATTATTTTTCTTTAGAATATTAATTTCAGAGTCCAATGCAATTTTCCATTGTTTATATTCATTTGAGTTTACACCTCCTCAAATGTATTCGGTACATTTGCTTCAATGTGATTTACTTAAATGAAAAGAGTTACTGGATTTCCATTTTTGTTTACAGGACTTTTCTTCCTATTGGATTTTCTTTGCAATTTTAAGCTTGAATTATCATTTTCAGGAATATCAAAATTTAATTCATTACCTCTACTTTCCCTGAAGGTCTGAGTAGATATAAGAGATTTAGTTCGATTTTAATTTACATCATATTCATTAAATTCGGATTCATTTTCCAATATCTCATTTTCTACCTTTATAGATTTTGTATCTTCAAAATCTCTGTCTCTTTCATCATCAATTTCTTCTAAGCAAATAATTTTAGTATTTTCTTCAAATACTCATACATGTCTAGCATGAATAACTCTGCCGTAGACTAGAACTTTATAGCCATTTTCTACATAACCTACTAGCACTCCTAAGCTTTATCATCCCATTTGCTTTTTCGCAACGCTTATGGAACTCTTACAAAGACTCGACTTCCATAAATTTTCAATTTTTCTACGCTAGGCTTGTTACAAAAAATATTTCATAAGGAGTTTTGTTCTTCGCTGTATTGACAATTGTATGATTTTTTAGATAAGCAACAGTTTTCATAATCTCTGGCCAATATCGCCTGTGTATGTTTGCTTCTCTATTCAGTTTATGGACGTACGGTGGAAATGTTACTAGTTCTATTCCCTTAGACATTACAAAATTATAAATCTCACGGTTTAAATATTCTTCACCGTTATCACATTGCAACCTTTTTACCTTTTTATTGAATTAATTTTTTACTTAATTCACGAATTCTTTCAGACAACTTTAGTTACTGATTTATTTTTAGTGCAAAAGATTCTAGTACATTTACTGTGATCATCAGCAAATGTTACAAAATATTTTTCTTCACCATAACCAGTTGTGTTATGTGGGCCGTTCAAATTAGTATGAATGAGTTTTAAGATCTTGGTAATTTTTGTTCTATTATTTTCAAACAGTACATTGTCTATTTTGCTTTAAATGCAATTTGCACATTATATTTCAGTACTTTCAATCTTTTCCAGCAGGCCTTTGACTAATTTGTTATTTAATAATTTTGATAAATATTGAAAATTTATATGGCCAAATGCCCTATGCCATATCTCTATATCAGTCAGTTTGACCGGATGAACATACATTGATTTAGTACTTTCTTTAACTACGAAGCTTTTCATGAAATATAGGTTGTCTTTTATATTAGCAACTGCTATTAATTCTCTACGTTTATTGCAAATTTTGGCATCATCATTTTTGCTACTACTGTATAATTTTCAGTGACTTGATAAACTCAATATATTTTGTCTATTACCTTTAACGTAATAAACATTTTTAATCTCTACTTGTTTTTCATTATAATAATTTTTGAAAAATTATTTTACAGTTCCAATTTTAGTAGCTTTCAAATTTTTATCAACTGGTAATTTTACTTCAATAGGGTCTTTTAAACGTGTGAATTTATCTAAGAATTTATAGTTGTTTACAATGTGGTCTGAACAGCCACTATCCAGAATCCAATCTATTTGTCCTAAATTATTGTTACTCTTATATAACTCTTATATATCTTAGTTACCTGATTTACTTCTGAATTCCAGACCTGTGTCTGCCATGCTTCAGATGTGTAGTCATCCTGTTGTTGCCCTGAAGACTCGCCTCCGGGTTGACCTTGTCCTCTACCTCGTTGACAGCCTTGTATAATTTACACTATCACCAACACTGGTATCATAATATCTTTAATTATTGCTTGTTTAGTGATTTCTACTTCTATAACTCTCATATTTTCGTATATTTGATTTTTTAACACAATTATTTTCTTAAGTCTTCCTAAAAATATTCTTCTGAATAGATTTCTTATATTTTTCTTCCAAACAGCTTCTTTAACTTCTGAATCTTGTTCTGGATCGACTTTTTCCTTAGACCACGAAAACATGTGCTTATCCTCTACATTTGATACGTGCTCTATACTTGCACGTCACCACGTTTTTTACTTGCCGACTTTAATACATTGACATCGCACTTTAATCTTTATTAATTTTTAAAAATCTTCTTATTGTTTAATACCTGACGACTTTATTTTCATCAGTAAGTATCTATTTTTTGACTTTAACCCTTTCTGAACAAGCTAATCTTTACTTGAAATTTTTCTTTTGTCGACAGACGTTTCGACACAAAAATGCGAATTCTAATGCTTGACAAGCATATAATTTTTATCGAGAAATTCTCAATAACCGTTAACTTCTTTTCCACGTGGCTCTTCTTCTAACCTCATTTATTATAAGTATTTCGATACCTCTCCGAAGGTTGGTATAGGAATAAATTCAGACATACAAACCACGCTCTGCTACCATGTAGGAGTGCTGGATAAATAAAGACACTGTGAAGGTAATAACAATTGTAAATATATTGTTGAAAGTAGGTGGTATAGGCCACGAGTCGGCAGTACATCTGTTTAGCTTGGAGTCTAACAGGCAAGAGGGAGAGTATAGTATAGTATCGCATAGTTTGAATCCACGGAGTTGAGTATACAGTATAGTATGCGCTTAGAGTATATACGCGAGGCATGCGCACTATGCTCGCTTTTGTCCGAGCTTGTCTCGTTGCACGAAATCGTCGTCAACCAGCAGATGGCGCGACGAGTACCTTTTCTATGTATTACGACTGTATAAATTCACATATTACAAAAGCGTATAAATGCCAAAGCTTTACAGGCCCAGATACACACTCGTTAACAAATTGTCTTTGTAGCAGCAGTTTCATCAGCATCGCCAATAGTACTACCAAAACCAGTAGCAGTGTCTAGTCAACCGTCCTGCTAACAGCACCAACAGCATCGTAAAGCTAGCGACAGTAGTCTACAAAGTAGGAGGATAAACTATAAAGTATTTATTTTAAATCAAATTTTATCTTTTAAAATTCAAAATACTATCTGTTTTCACTGAAAATATTTTTTTTTTTTTAGTTTTAGCTAAAAAAAATGTGTGCAGCGGATTTGACGCCCGAGGCTATCCTCAACGTTGATATCATGTTACTCAATCAAGTGTCGTATCAAGTGGTGGACAAGAGGACGTACATTTTTTTTCGCGTGCGATCGCCGACTCTGCATAAGCTATGTTCAGATCCTTAAGCGGGCAGTCATCGCCAGAGGTGTTTGCTTACGGTCACTCCCTGTCATCATCTCTGCAGGAGGGCGATTCTGTGTAGGTTTGTGATGTACCTGCAACGCTGTGAAACCCGTCACTTTTACATTTGGAGCCTTTAACATCTCCGAGCCCGCCACCACACGCAGTTATAATGTTGGATGATGATGATGAGCCCCTGACTGTGTGCGAGTACACATACGGCAAAGCCAACGATGACAACATAAAAATTGCATACGAATATGTTAATATAGCGAAGCGTATATGTATTAGAATATAATCTATACTTTCATATTAAGGTTTTATAAATAAAATAAAACGATGTAAATAAAATTCGTATTTATTAAAAAAAACACCCTTTACAATTTTCCTCATCCTTTAATTAATTAATTTATTATACATTAAATTGCGTGTTTTTTAAGAAAATGCTTTCTAGATTTACGTATGCTAAATTTTTCAAAAGACTCCTTTTGGTAAAATATTTGCGAATTTTGCAACTAAACGTCTGTAATTTGAAATTGTCCAATAGCTGATGTTTCGTTGTCCAGCGGCAAAATAAAAAAAATTGTTTTCTAAAACGGAGTTTTCCTGGTTTTCGTGCTCTTTTGTCAGATTGTAGCGGTTGGTAGTATCTACATTTTGACATGCTCATGTAATTTTTGTTCAAAAAGTGCTTCGTAATAATCCAATCTGTCTTTTTCAAGCTGATTGTAAACGGCATCCTCCTCAAGTAGGAGGATGCCGTATACTCTACATAAAACGACGAGGAAGTGTTGAATCGTGTAATGCGTAAATTCTTGGTTTGTAGCAGAAGGGCATCAATATCGCGACGCAGAATGTCAACGCTCATTTTGAAAAAGTCACTATTACACTTTATAGCTGGTATTTTTACTTTACAACTTTTCACTCTGCAGACTGCAAGCTACACACTGTGCTAGTCCCCTGCAGCTAAAGAGGAACTAAGGGTCTCGTGTCAAGTGGCGCTTAGGGGGCGGGGTCTTTCTGTCGCAACTTCCGCTAGGAGCACAAGATGCTGCACAGGAGTGGTGGTGGTTACTACGCTAGAAGAGCGTACCGGCCCCGTAGCTATCAGCGCTATATTAGGGTCTAGCTGCCGTCAGCTTTAGCTAGACACGCTCGCGTTTACAATACCCCTTTGTAAGCATTTGGTAAATAAGCTTAACACCGCACTGTCAACTGCCTCCGCCATCACCGCTATGCCCTTGAATAATATGCTTGCTTTTTTAAAAAACAAATTTAGTTAGTATTTTGTGCTGAAACAGACAGCATTGTATCGTCATCATCATTATTATCATCATCATCATCATAATGGATACTCGCTGGACACATCCTTGGACAAGTATGATATGCGGCCCAACTTCGTGTGGAAAATTCTCGTTTATAAAACGTTTACTACATTTTATAACCGACGAAATGGCTGATGTGTCATTTGAATAAATCCTACGAAAAGTTGAAACGGTCACGACTTGATTTTACTTTCTGAAAAGTTGCGAACATTTACTAATCTGCGTCGTGATTCTGACAACAGATTAAATAGAAAGATTTAAAATTTTTATAATAATTCTTAACTATGATGTTCAGGTCCGAGATACCAGGTAATGCAGGTTTATTACAATAAAGAGATTTTTGTTCTTTATAACAAAAATAAATATATTCTAATAAATGTATAATAGAATATTGCGTAAATATTGCATATATTCTATACATCACATAAATTAAATGGGTAAATCCGCTTTGATTCTTACAAATAGGTTTTTAGGTACATACGCTTAAATTTGCGTTATCTGTTCTATTTTGAAATTTTTATAAGTATTTGACCAGTCTTTGAATTTATGAAAAGTGTAGGACTGATACGCTTTAATTTGCGGTATCGTGCCTAACTTAAAATTTTATAAGTGTAGATAATATTATAATATTCGAAAATTTTCTAAGTTATTTATCTTCTCAAGGCGTAAGTTGCTCTTGAGAAGAGACTAGGCGCTTAAGTTGCGCTGGAGCTAGTAAGCTCATACTGGCCGTGCGGGTCCTTTTATAGGCCTCGGAGCAAGCGGGGATCGTGCGGCCGAAAATACTGTCACATTCATACTTTCACACAGACATTCACACCTATATACAAAATCCATTCCTACAAATAATTTACAATGTACGCGTGCTACGCAGTCGCCGCCGTTCCTCCTCCTCTTGCACCTCCTCCTCCTCCGCCGCTTGCTGGCTCGTGGTGCTGCTGGAGTTGTGGAGTCAGTTGTAGCGCAGGCTTATCCTAGTTAAAAATATGTTCTATGAATTTCAATTTTTTTTCTATATAGTTTTTTGCGGAACTTGTATTTGTGGCGTTACAAAGTAACAGGATAGTGGTTATTATTATTATTATTATTATTATTTTATTATTGTGTATCGTTCAGACTAATTCAGACCACTGGATGCATATGTGATCCTTTGGCGTCCCTCAATATTAGTTCAGTCGGTATTTCAAGCGCCAAACGCCTCTCAGAATGAGAAAATTTTGAAGGCAAGCTTAGTCTTAACCTCTTCCGTTTCTAAGAGAGGGGCACCTAGATGGTGCCACCTCTTTCCCGCTATAGCGGGGCAAATACTTTGCCAACTTGTCTGCTATCATGTTTCCCTTTACACCGTAGTGCCCCGGAACACATAGTAGTGTGACCCTGACTTTGAGTGCTAGTCTGTTTAGGGTCTGAAAACAATCCCGTACTAGCCTAGATTTAGTAGTAAAGTTGTTTAGTGCTTGGAGAACACTTTTGCTGTCGGAGCAGATATAGATTCACGGCCCGTGCTCTGAGCTTGTGCCGCTTGCGCCGTTTACATGATCGCTGTCAGCTCCGCTTGTAGTACAGTGGCGTGTCGATACCGAGTAATTAAGAAAACACTTACAGAATTAGTGGTCGATTACCGGTTATTTACATTTGGATATTGCGGGATATGTCTCGTTTCCGCCAAACGGCGGGGGGAGAGGAGATAGAGGTGTTGTTCTCTCAGCCGTTTAGTCCCAAATTCATTCGCTTTTCGATTTCCACGCGCTTAAATAATGTGAAGGGAAATAGAGCGATTTGTTGACAATTTCTATACCGAGGTCACAATTCTGACGTCAATCGCTTTTGTTTTGGTTACATTTTAAACGGTATATTAGGTGTGTATACGTCACTGATTTGTTGTGTCTTCCTTTTTATCCATGCTATTAGTTTGTAGGTGTATATGTATCATTTCGGAAATCAATCTTTTGTTTAGATTGGGCTTTTTATCTTTTACTTCAAAAATATGAATGCGTGATTATGGTGCGTTTTGTTCTAAAAAATTATATTATTTTTTGATTGTCTGTGTTCTTTAGCGCGTATATAAACATTTCTTTTCGTTTGGCCCACGTATGTAGTAAAACAGTCACTGCATTTAAATTTGTAAATAACATTGTTCTCGGAATTTTTATCTTTTTTGTCTTTGCCTTGTATAATGATGTTGCACATTTCGCTGTTAATTTTTGAAACAGTATTAATGTTTTTTTTTCTTAAACTATGACTGATCTGCTCGTAGAAGCCATTCATGTGTGGAATATATATAACTATCCATATACACATACATATTTTTTTTTCTCTTCTTCTTTACGTACAAATTGCTTTAAGAAGACCGACAGAGCCAAAATTATTCTATTTTGAATAATGGCCGACGGGTCGTGTCAACGTTGAAGAATTACTCCACTCTCTCTACAAATAACTGATTTATTTTAATTTTGTCATTTTTACTCATAATTCTTTTTTTCAGGATTTAAAAGTGTTGTGTCTCCTTAAGTACAAAGGAGGTCAGGCCAAATGGTCGAAAGTCTTTTGGGGATGTATATCTATTTCTGCCCAGTTTCGGGATGAATACTACCTTGGGGAGTACTACTGTTGGTTCCTCCTTATCCTTACTACCATCTCCACACGTATTTATTTCAGAATAAATTTTGATCCCACGAGTAGCTAGAAAAATAAACAGTTCGTCGTCGCAAAGCCTTGTATTTGAGGGTAAGGCTAGATACTCGGAGATTTCGCCCTATTTCTCTGAGGCATTGTTTGTGACTGACGTCAGCGATCAACTAGTCCCCTTAACACAATGGCTCATACTTTAGGATTGGGGGTTTGATAAAATACCGATTGCGCCTCATCCCGAACGCGGCAGTATAGTAACAAAATTGAAAAATTGCTAAAAAATGGCAAGACCAACTTTCGAGAGGGTTTGCCTAAACCTGAAGATTATTCTAATGATCCACAACTAGAAAAACTTTTGATTATCAACGATATGATGCGCGGAGTCTCGAATCACGTAATTGTCGATCTCTTTACTAAAGGCTTGCACCACAAGAATACATCTGTATTTTTATCACACAAAATCTGTTTTAAAAAGGCGCGTATGCGTGAGACATTAGTTTCAATGCACCAAACATTGTCTTGTTCAAGAATTCACACGATCGTACACAAATTCAACATCTAGTCCTGACAAGTTTACCCCGGACATCTAGAACTTGTCAAAGAGACGTATAAGGATGCGACAGCAAAAACGTTTGGCTACTTGATCATTAACTGTAAACAGAGCACAGCGATGAATTTCGGTTTAAAACCTGTATATTTACATACGACGCATATAATTTTATTTACTTGCTGAAGTACATAACCAGCAAGTGGGAGCAGTCTATATAGTAAGCTTGTGAATTTTGTCGTTAAAAGAAAATGGCTGGCGTGGAATTCTTTAGTCGCACGTCAGTCATGTTAAATCACGCATCTGGTTTGGCTAGCACGAGTCAAAAAAAAATTCCGTTGGAAAAAAATTATATAGCTCTCTTGGACGCTCTTAGACATTTTGATAAAAATCAGCGTATAGCTCTTTTAAAATTGGCTGACAAAAACTTAATCAAATATATTTACGAGTGCGCGTTAAACGTATTTTACAAAACAGTGTCGTTGAAAAATCATCAAAAGAAGAAGCTTAAAAAACATAAACAAATTCTAAGAAAACTTGCGATAAAGAGTTGTAAAAATTTACGGAAAAGTAAAAAACGTGTGGTTGTTCAAAAAGGCAGACATTATCACCGTTTTTACTACAACCTATACTAGTGGGTGCATTGTCAATTTTACGTTAATCGCGTAAAGTAAAGAAAAATGTCAAGCATCAAAAAAATGGTCTTAATATCCAATGATCAGATAGATAGAATGCAACAAAAGACACGCCCAGCTACAATCAACAGCAGCATCAGCAACAGTAATGCCATGACAAGTGGCTCCGACACTGCAAGTACCGTCAGTCTCGGATCTAGCCAAACTGTCGTTGACAATCTTAGTCGTCTAGACGATGAAATGAAAAAAAGTTCCGATTTAACAACGTATACACACGACCAAGATCGTTTAAAGCATTATGTTTTTTTTTTTTGTTTAGAAGATAAGCGTAAACCATAGACTAGTCCTAGTGGAAAAAATCTTCTACATTCTGAACCGCTTTCAAATGATTAAATCGTGCAGACTGTTCCAAAAATTTTCATAAAGAGTGCTCCCCATTAAAATGGAGCCAGCAAGTGTAACGATATATAACGCACACAAAGCACAAAACAATTTTGTAGAATGTTGCATGCGGAGACAGCCTCTTCGTAAAAAGCCAAAATACAAGACCGGCGTGTATGTACGCATTAGTCAAAAATAGAATATTTTTGAAAAAGATGCTGAAAAATCTTCGAGTGAAGAGGTTATTAAAATTACAAATGTCTTAAAAAGACAAGGCCTACTTATCTTCAAACTGTATGATGTACAACGTGAAGAAATTGAGGGCTTTTTTCATACCGAAAAACTGTCTGTAGTGCATGAGAAACGTGTCGAAGATCAAACATTTAAAATTTATAAAATTTTACGTAGCAGAGGCAAAGGCAAGAAAAAATTGTATTTCGTCATCTGGGTTGTCTACCCCGATAAATTAAACATGCAGCAGATTTGAAAATTATTTAAAAGCAATGGATCGAACAGAATGTACCATTTTTCTCCTTAGTATCAGTAGTGCAAAGTTCTTTCCCAGTAATATAACTACATGCTTTTCGACACGCCTGCCGAAAGAAATCGAACTTTATGGCTGGTGCTCAGTTGGCACTTTAGAAATTCACATTCCCTGCACGACATTTCATCTGCTTCACGAAGACTGTCTTCTCAAAAGCCATAAAGAGATATAATCACGCTACTTTCAACACGATACATATAGCACTATACAACGCCTCGTTGATACAATAAACGACGCTTTAACACTATCTGCTAAACCGGTTCTATACACAAAATTATTCTACAACAAGAAAGGCTGATTTGTATACGTCGTATATTCTTTCTCGTAAATAATAATGCTGTAAAGCTGTGTAGATTGCCCGTTTTACTTGGTTTTGAATTTGTTAGTAGGTAGCAAATAGATAATTATTAACTACTTCTCGTAGGTACGCAACCTGCAAGTTTTGCAAAAGCCGTGCCCCATCAACTGTTTATCTATTCTTATTTTTGCCAGCCCAGTATTGTCGGCGACACACAAGAACTACTTTTGCGTATAATCGATATAGAGGCCAAAAAATTTGATTTCGGCATTAATGTAGTGAGGCATTTGGCGCCAGTTCACTATGTGCCTGTTCTTGTAAATAGATTTTAAACAATTAAAATATGTATAAAAGACAAACTCGACAAACTTATACTATTTAAGTTTGGAACGTGGACCCTAGCACTACACTTTAAGAAGGCGCAGTGAGCAATTTTTTGTCTGCAAAATGAGCTTTTACGCCATCTACGGCCATCAAATCGGACGTAGAGGGCGTGGCGTAAGTCATGTGTACGTCGGTTTGCCTCGGATGCGCGGCCATGGCTTAGGATCATGGTTCTCTGGAATATTTCGCAGTGCTTTACCGTTTCTTGCCAAAGGTGCTCGAGCCGTTGGCAAGGAAGCGTTACCAGCTGGCGTTAATATACTCAAAGACGTCGAAGATGAGACTATGACTTTCAAGGAGTCGCTCGAAACTTATCTCAACGTTCTGGTTATAATCATCTTCATGCTAAAGTCTGAACGCCTTGCTCAATCTCGTCTCGCGCTTGGACTGTGACGGAAGGTGAAAAAAGCGACGCTCATCTGCCGCTGGTGCCGCTGCTGCCGCTACAAAATCTAAGAAACACAAGACAATGTAAAGCCTACATAGGTGTCATGCAAAGCCCATTCAACGATTAAAGAAATAACGACAAAGAAGTAAGTAAAAGTAAAAAACGTGTGCGTCACGGGACGCCCGACAGAAGTGATAACTTCATATGATATTTATAGAAACTATCAAATATAGAACTTGTTTAACGCATGATGTGTACGCAAAATATATATTTTATGTACAATATTTATCATTATTTAATAGTTTAAGTTGACTGGCTGGTATTTAACACAACAATATGATTATCAATATACACGTAAATATCACACTCGGTAATTGAAAAATCAAAATAACTATCTGTTTACTAACACAATGTTCACTTCAAAAGTTTTACTAATGTAGAGGTTATGTTTACTGTGCACGCGCGCTAAGAGAAAAGTGTCGAGGAAAGAAAGGGAGAGATAGAGAGCGTCTGTAGTGGAGCATATCGACGGCT
>QLSS01000188.1:0-34139 GCA_024372645.1 Trichomalopsis sarcophagae | reverse complement strand
TGTACATCGTCGTTGCACGTCAGGTGTTGATTGGTCGATCGTTGTCGCGTTTCACGTAATTTCACAACTCCTTGAATCGTCACCGAGGCTTTAAAAAGCCAGGCCTTTTGTATAAGTAACTTGTCGTCGTGTAGCTGTACCTGGTTAGCGAGTACAAGTGCTATACCTTTGTACGCATCGCCTATTGAGTGCCTAGAAAACACTCAAACTATGTGTACAAGTTATAGTAGAACTCCTTGTTTTCTGGTTTAAGAGTCTGCATCGTGCAACAAGCGAAAGGCCCGTCGATAGCAGACCGGTGTTAGTGGGAAACCATTGAGCAAATTAGATTTAGCGTACATAAACGTGCCACGAGTAATCGTGTAGAGTAAGATCAATTTGCATCTGTCGTGCCACGAAGGACTAACCAGTTCAGGTCACATATCAGAACGAATATACTGTAAGTTAAGTTTTATTGTATCAACATCAAATTAACTATAAGATATCAACGCACAAGTAATAACATCCTGTAAGAAACTGTATTGTCTGCTGAGTTCTGGGTTGTCTCCAATAAAACAAAGATACCAATTTAATCAGTTTCTACCATTATTATTCTATTAATTAAGAGTGATCCATATAATAACCTAAATCATAAAGAAATAAACAGTAAGATAATCAAGTGCCTATAAATCCAATAGTAACAAAAGTAAGAACTTCAGGACAAGCACAACGTCCGCGCGTAAGTATAAAAGTGGACTCAGCATCGTCCACCAAAAGCGGACAGCCTACAGTCCGCGCACGAGAGTGTCCGCGCATGTCCCACTAACGCGACAGTCTCGCGTCCACTTGTACAATTAAATATACATTGTATACTTATATATCTAGTTCGTCCATTCAACTTAAGTATCTCTAGTAACAATAAAGCTCTCGAGCTTATGCTAGTTCTCGCGAATAAATAATTATTTGTAAAACTCACGCAGCCCGTATTCCTATCAAATACGGTCTTTACACGTGCGTTCCAAAGACGCTTGCTGCCTCATGAATGCATCACCCATCGAGTACTCTGAGCATATATCTGAAGCTACACTTCTCGTGCGTCAAGTAAAAGTTTCACCAGCCAGCATACGCCAAGACTTAGTCATCGACCACGGCCAAATACCCCATCACATGTATAGAAGTAAAAACTTTTACCATGCACAGCGGTATAATCGGAGATTCTTTAGAAAACGTCATACTTGGCCAATTACCTAAAAGGGTCATTATTGACTTTATTTACAACAAAGCTTTCAACCCATTTAATCTTTAGAACTTTTCCATCAATTTTCTATCCCTGTATGTTGACAGCACTTAAATCCCAAGCAAGCCATTACAGCCAAAGTTTGACAAAGACGCTTCTATGTGCGTTGAATCATATCACACTTGATTATCAAGCACTGGCATACATTTCATAAACGAAGGCAACGATATTGCTTGTTCAGAATAGCCAACGGCTACTGTCTTTTTGCTTTCGATCTTACTCTCGATCGTTCGGATCATTACGCTGGTTATTGGAATCTCGTAAAAAACGGATTAATTACAATCGAAGTCCGCTTTGATAAGCCATACATTAAAACGATAAACTGCATATTATATTCAGAATTTAACAAAGTTCTAGAAATAGATGCATTAAGACGAGTCGTTATAGATTTTAACTTGTAGGCCCTCCCCTTCCCCATATAGACACACACATGCACAAATACAATTGATGTCATCCTACAGAGTGGAGAGGTAGATACTTCCCTTATAGAGAGAAGTAACCTAGCAGTAGGGACTGCAGGCCTACACGACCCTTAGTCAGTTTAAACCCTCACCCGCAGTGCTTTGTGCTCTCTCTCTCTCTCTCTCTCTCTCTCTCTCTCTCTCTCTCTCTCTCTCTGTCTCTCTCTCTTCATAATGGAGAAAACAGACTAAAGTATTAATATACAAGCGTTTTACGATAAAAACGGCCAGTTTCTACCCAACGAAGTTGCTGTGCTGGGAGTTTACTGTAATTTTATCGCACACTGGGTTATTAAACCCCCGTCATACAAACGCAACATTATACAAAAAGGTATACTCGACACAAACACATATTAGTGGTGCTATCACCACGGCTTTGAATATTTTGACGGTGAGGCACACTTGGACACTTTGTAGATACACTGGTATCTACAAAGTGCTTTGTGATCCAGATAGTCCCTGCTCTGGATACTCTCTTAATACTTAACTCCGAAAACAGGCCCTCAAATTATTTATAACTTTTGAAACAAATAATTTTCATAATCATTCAATTATTCATAACATCTAAACATTTTTCTTAATTTTTTCCACTTACTCCATTCACACACAAAATTATTCAATTCATTCAAGAAATTTGCAATAAACATAGTGTTTAACAACAATAAACAAATTTATAAACAAACACGCCTGAACGACACCGACCCACCGCCGCTGAACGTTACCATCCCTCAAGACTGACAATTACCCACCACCGGCTCACAAACCCTTGTCCAGCTGAACTAAAACGGACCCTGAGACAGGCCGCTACCTTTGATCAATACCGTCTCTTGAGCCAAGAGTCTCTCTACCAGACCCAGGCCTCACCTCCTTCCTAGGATCGATACTGACCTCAGAGCTAAAGGCCTCTCCATCAGACCCAGGCCTCACTTCTCCCATGCATTATCGATAACCCCTTCTACTCACATGAAACAATGTTTAGCACACATCCATTAGAAAGATTCTAATTGAGGATTGATTAATTCACCTAGAGTATTTCAAAGAGTATTAACAAAAAACTAAGAGAATTATTAGAAAAAGAATTTTGCTATGTTTATATCGACGTTATATCATAATATCAAATATAGTAGAAGAGCATAATGAAAGATTTAATCTAGTAGCATGAAAATTAAGAAAAGCTAGACTTAAATTGCAAACGAGTAAATGTAAATTTATTAAGAGAGAAGTTGAATTTTCAGGTCATATTTCAAGTAAGCAAGAAGTAAAAGCAGACCTAAGGAAAACTGAAGCAATAACAAAATTTCCAATTTCTCGAAATGTTTAAGAATTCCTAGGGCTGTTAGAATATCATAGACAATTTATAGAAAATATTTCGGAGATAGCTAAACCCATAATACAGTTACTACAAAAACAAACAAAATTCGTATGGAATAAAGAAAACCATTAAGCATTTGAGAGATTAAAAGAAGCTTTTTGCTTAGCACTAATATTACAATTTTCGGATATGACTGAACCATTTATAATAACTACGAATGCATCAAATTATGCAGTTGGCTGCGCATTGTCGCAAAGAGAGATAAAAGAGGAAAGACCAATTGCTTTTGCGTCAAGACTATTGAAAGCAGCCGAGAAAAACTATTATACCTACGAACTCGAAGAACTTGAAATCATGTTTGCAGTAAAAACATTCCGAAATCATATATAAAGCAAAAAATTTAAAATAATCATTCACCATAAGCCATTATTATCATTAAAATTAGCAGATAAAAATAACAGATTTCAAAAATAGAGATTAAAATTATTGGATTATGACTATGGAATTATTTAAATCCGGGTATAATTAGCACAGACGCTGATACATTGTCGAGAAATCCAGTGGCATATTTTGAAATAAACATAATTACGAGAGATTAAAAAGCGAAAGAGTACAGAAGGCACAGTACATTGGGCTTCGCCTGAGTGCTTGACCGGCACGTCCCGGTGCAGAGGCCGCCACAGCTCACCTCTGTCAAACAGACTAAGACTAAGACTAATAAAATACCTAAGATGATGTGAAAAATCAAAAGCTAAGCAAAGAACGAAATAAGTTGAAAGAAATGAAAAACAACAATAAAAAGTAAAGCATAATCAAAGCAGGGAAAATTAAAACTAAAATGGAAGAAACTATAAAATCAAAAACATGCGAGAAGGAAATAAGAAATACTGAAGCAGACACAAACATTGTTTATACAAAATAATCCATACAATTCAGGGAAGATAATATTGCACATGTCATAAACAAACAGGGCAGAAGTTTGGACCAGAAAAAAGAGTGGTTAATAAATAGCAAAAATATGACAGTCAATGAATACTTAAGTATAAACGAAATTAAAACTATTAATTTAAATAAAAAAAAAAGTATTTGTACTATGCATTGATATAGGCCAATCAGCAATCAGGGTCAAAGAAAGTGTATTAAAAAGCTTTAAACTTTTGAAAAAAATTATGATGCACAAAAAATTACAAAGTTTTAGCATTTCTAAATATTTGAAAATAAATAATGTCTATTGACCAGAAGTAGAGAAAATCTCAATCAAAGTTTTTCAAAATTCCAAAATAAAAGTAGCAATTTATTTCAATAGTATAGAATATGTAGAATTACGGGACAGAGACATAATATTTGACCTCAAACATTCAATCGCATCAGGAATAAATATTGTTACGTAACAACTTTCCAAATCCACATTTGAAATAATAATTTTAAGTGTGGCTTCGAGAAAGTTTTACTCGTACAAAGGTACAGCGAGACTTAAGGCCACAAACGTATTAAGTGGCTAATTATCTCGCTAACCTAAACAACTTCCCTGCCAACGGCTAGAGGCGCACGTGCGGAGATGCGTTGGCCCGCCGGACAACAGAGATTTCAGTTCAGATTACTCAGAGTTTTAGTTCAGATTTATTTAGACATTCAGTATTGAGTAATAGAATTTATGCGACGAATTTAGAAAGGGAACTATAGAGATTTTTACACACATTTGGAAAATGTATTGACGAAAACGAAGCTACTAAAATATACAACATTTGGTCCACACAAGGATTTGGCAAATCACTTCTCAAATAAATCCTATACCGCACGCATTCAAAAAGAAAGATTGATTGTTGCTGAACTTCCTCTACTAAGAACTACAGGCAAGCTTTTTGATTATTGTTTATAACTACCAATAAACCAAAGGAAAGGTCTTGTTCGATCGCAGAGACACAAAATCCTGACCAGATGTTCCCTCGACTCCGTCAATGTGTCAAGTTGGCAAAACTCAAAATTAAGCACGCGAGATAATTGAAAATTATTCCCGAACAATATTTTTTGGAGAATTTAAAAGCAAATATTGAAAGTAGAATTAAAAATTGTGAAGATTGTCTAGAAATAAACTTAGACGGTTAAAAACAAGATAACCAATGATAATATCAGATACCCCTTTCAAAACATTCGATAAGGTAGCCATGAATGTAATAAGCCTATTAAACTTAACAAAAAATGGAAATAAATTGATTTTAACGATACAAGATCGATAAGGTAGCCATGAATGTAATAGGCCTATTAAACTTAACAAAAAATGGAAATAAATTGATTTTAACGATACAAGATCAACTATCTACATTTTGATTAGCCGTACCGTTATTAGACCAAACAGCAGAGTCAATTACTGACACGTTTATAAAAAAAATTGTATATTTAGCTCTCCTAAAGTAGTCTTAACAGACAGAGGAGGAAATTTTTCTAGTAAGCTATTAAAAATTATTGTAAAGAGATTTAAATTTGAAAAATAGAAACTACAGCCTTTTTGCCACAGTCTAACGGATCATGAGAAGGGCGCATTATCCGTTATGTGAATATTTAAAAAATTTAAGCTCAAAAAAGATAGAGCCAAATGAATTATTAGAATGAGCACAATTTCATTACAATACAAGCGTACATGACGCTCATAAATTCACACTACATGAACTTGTTGTAGCTTACCCATCTAGATTGCCTCCGAGTTAACCTTTGAAAGCATCTGAACAATTGCCAACGCTTAACAATTATATAACAAATTTAGTAAAAAATATGCAAAATTTTGCTACTTTAGCATGAGAGAATCTAATACTCGCAAATAAAAATCAAAAAAATATTACGATAGATTTCTAAATCCAGTAAGTTTTGAAAAAGGGGATCAAGTTTGGCTTATAAAAAAACTAAAACTAAATGTATTTCAACGCATGCTCTGTGATCGACCCATGGCGTTGTCCGCCCCCTGCATAAAAAAATAATGTATTGAAACGTACTTAGATATATTCCTGCATACTTCCTTAAAATTGGATGATTTTTATAACACTATCTACTTTAAATTCGGTAAGTCATGCCTATCCGTGTCGTAATCAGTTCTTTTTGGCACCTTGAGTTTGATCGATGACAAGAATTGCAAATCAATTTCAAAAAAGTATTACAAAACTAAATAGCCTCCGATCTCATAGTCAACTATTTAGATAATAGATGCACTGAAAATTAATAAAAAAAAAGAAAAAATATACATGACTGTCGAAAATTATTCCTTAATAACACGTCCTCGCCGTAAAAGTTGTGTAACAACATAATGAAGTTAGCCAACGTTGAAAGAATTGAAAACATAATTTCCGATTATTTTTTTTTTAATATAAATTGCAAGAATATCGAACATCACAACCGTTTAAAAATAGGTAAGTCGAACTATATAAAATAGATTAATAATTTTCTTAATATTGGTCGATAAAAAATCAGTAAATCTTAAATATTTTGAACATTAAGTTTGTTTAGAATGTATTAAATTCACTCGGATTATCTAAGTATTATTATTTTCTTGTTTTTTACCAATGGGGTCTGCTTATGCGAGAAAATATGTATAAAAATCATTAGGTTTCTGTGCTCATTCTGCTCTCACCTTTTGAAGAGGTAAGAAAGTTAAATCATAGTATTTTAATAAATAAAATTCTTGCGATACTGTGCCTCCCAACACAGGTGCGCAACACCTAGAGCCTCGCATGCGCTAGAATTTTTCTTATTTCGTAGGATTTGGCGCGATCGTCACGTTTGGGAGAACGCTAGGGAGAGGGGAAAATAATCACACAGACAGGACTCTGACACCTGGCTCGACCTATGCTTAATCGATGAGCAGGATCGCTTGCTCTCATATTGGAAGACTGACACTCCTTTCATCAACGGACATGACCTTATCACAGTCACACTCGACGTACAGATTCCACGCCACGTACCTGCTACATACACTTACAGAAACTACAAAGGAATCTGCGCTGAGAAGCTAAGGGACTTCCTTAGCGCATGTGACTGGTCATCCTTAACGACAACATTACGAAAGCCATAAATCATCTCGCCCCATTAAAGACTGTAACACCTGGACGTAAGCGTCACCCGAGGTTCACCACGGCTCTTCGTGACCTTTTAACTGAAAGGAATAGGCTCTACAGGCGCTTTCGCAGAAGTCGTCTACCTTGGGATCTATACTTTTATAGAATCGCAAGGGACGACGCTCATAGACAGGTCGAGGAGGCCAGGCTGAATTACTATTATTCACGCTTGTCTACTCTGACCGATGTTGCAGAGATATGGAGAGAGCTTGAGAATCTTGGTATTACTACCTCTAAATCTTCTCCACCTGCTCGGTTCTCTCTAGATGCTCTCAACAAACACTTTAGTTCCATCTAGAGGAGTATCTGCGTACCCTCGAGAGTCTAGACCTCCCTGAACACTTCATCTTCAGGGCTATTACAGAGTCGGACGTGTTTGCTGCAGTATCACACTTCAATACCCAGGCCAGGGGAAGCGATGGCATTCCACAGGTTGTAATCTCTAAAGCATTGCCAATACTCGCTCCTTTACTCTGTCAAATTTTCAACCTGTCTTTGAGCGAGGCATGCTTTCCTTCTGCCTGGAAATCATCGCTCGTAAGAGCATTAAACAAGATAAACACTTCAACAGCTGTAACAGACTACCGTCCGATCTCTCTACTTTGTTTCCTATCCAAGTCGCTGGAGTGGGTGGTGCACAATCAAATCTCCGAATACCTTGAAAGAAGACTTTATCTTGACAATTTCGAAACTGGTTTTCGCACTGGCCACAGCACGCAGTCCGGCTTAATTAAGCTGACTGATGATGTCAGGCTTGGGATAGACAGGAAGAAGGTCACTCTTCTACTTCTATTTGATTTTAGCAAAGCGTTTGATACGGTGTGTCACGTCAGGCTACTCGGAAAGCTATCCTCCTTCGGCTTCTCCAAGCAGGTTATCCGCTGGCTTGAATCTTACCTCTCGGGAAGAGAACAGGCCGTCATTGGCGACAACAATGAGATCTCTACCTTTCTACCACTAAACACCGGTGTCCCACAGGGGTCAGTTCTAGGTCCCTTGCTGTTCTCGTTGTACATCAATGATATTGGTTTTTGCCTAGATTCAGATGTGTCCCATCTAATCTATGCGGATGACCTGCAGATCTACAGCCAATGCCACCTTGAGGAGCTCGACTCCTGTTCTGTCAGGATGAGTGCTAACGCCGAGAGGATAATGTGGTCTGCGCTGAATAGTCTTAAACTGAATGTAACTAAAACTAAGGCTATCGTCCTGGGTTCCCCCTACTATATCAACGCTCTACCTTCTACTGCTAACACCTATATAAACATAGGGGGAGCCCAGGTCAACTTTGAATCATCGGTGCACAACCTGGGGCTGGTGCTTGACTCCAAACTTACGTGGAAAGAGCACGTTACACAAATTTGTAAACGTGCTCACTCGTTAATGTATCGGCTCTATTTTTTTCGGAAAAGCACTATCCTCAGATTGCGCAAACATTTAGTGCAAGCACTCCTGTTTCCTCTCATCGACTATTGCTTACTTGCTTACTGTGACCTGACCCAGGAACTTGACTTAAAACTGCAGAGGCTTGTCAATACGGGGATCCGTTATATCTACGGTGTAAGGAGGGACGAGCACACCTCGTCTTACAGGCGTGAGCTGCAATGGCTTACCACCGCTGGACGTAGGAAATACTTCATGGCCTGTTTTCTAAGAAAAATTTTCAACACCTCAATACCTACTTATCTATTAGCCTACTTTAATTTCCACGTCGCGCTCAGGCTTGTGAGGGGTGAGGTGACTCCACTGGACATCCCGACCTTCAAGACTGAGACGCTGAAGAATTCATTTTTTATCAGCGCCACCTACCTCTGGAATAGCCTCCCATCTCAACTACGCAACACACTATCCATATCACACTTAATCTTGAAAATACATAAATATCACTCAAACATACACACATTCACTCTCATCTCATTTCACTTCATCCCATTTCACACTCTTCACACACACTAGCACCCTTACACAAAACACCATTACACAAAATTTTCTTACTCTTCTTATAATATACTATATAATTGTATATGTACAACACAATGTACAGCAATAAAAACAATTAAATCTAAAATCTAAAATCTCTCTCTCTCTCTCCCTCTCTCTCTCTCTCTCTCTCTCTCTCTCTTTCTCGCTTACTCGCTCTCTTCTCTGGAGGCTTCCGGTGGACGTCCGTCGGTGCTCCCGTCGTTGCCTCCTGGACTCCTCCTGGACCTGGTGGCAGCTGGCGGCTTCGGCTCTCCCACGCCGATGTTGCCGGCTGCTATGGTCCTTTGGATGATGGTGGCGGACTGGCTGGCCTCCTTCCTCTCGTCAGGATGGTCGCTGGCTCGTCCGGGCGTTGGCACTTCCTAGTACCAACGTGCTGCACCTGAAATACTCGCGCACTCTCGCACACTCTTGGGAGACTCAATCTCCTCTAGTCGTCGACCTCAGGTCGACAAGCAGAGGAGGACGCACGGAACTCTCACAAACGTCGACGTGCTCCGTCGACAGTCGGGAGAGAACTCGCGGATTTCCCCTCTCGTTCTCGGGCTCACTCTGCTCTCGTGCTCGTCGGGCCCGCGCTTCTAGCTGGCTTCCGATTGGCTGCCAGTCCGCGCGGATAGCGAGCCGCGCATCGGCGCCCGCTGATTGGCTCGCGACATGCGGAGAATCTATCAGCGCGCGCCGACGAGGCTCGCTCTCGCGCCAACGATGCTCACTCTCGCGCCGACGATGACAGTTACCTAGCCCGTTCCCCGAACTTGTGGACAGGCTGGCGCCGACAACAACACGTCGACTCGCTTATTTATTCCGCCCACTCAGGGCTTGGCCTCATCGAGCGAGATTCCTCGTATCGACGCGGTTGCGACGTTTGCAACGTCGCATTCTCTATAATTCTCTTTGATTATTTTTAACTCGAATTATTGCAGTATTAGAAGCAGACTAAGCAGTTTTATTTTATATAAATACTTTCCTGTTTTTTATCAATGGCATCTGTACATGCGCAAAAATATCTATAAATAGCGTGAAAAATTGATTCCAGTGCTCATTCTGCTCTGACCTCTAGAAACGATAACATCGATGAATCAGAGTATTCTAATAAATAAAATATCGAAGAATTTTCTTCTATTTTATTTTCTATTAATAATTGCAGTATCAGAAGCAGACTTAAGGTTCAAAAGGATGAGCAGGTTAAGTTAATATAAATACTTTTTTGTTGTTTATTAATGATGTCTGCGCATGCGCGAAAATATGTATACATAGCGTGAAAAATTGGTTTCAGTGCTCATTCTGCTCTGACATCTAGAAGCCGAGACATCGGTGAATTCTATTATTTTAATTATTAAAATTATCTAAGAATATACTTTCATGGTTATTCGCTTAAATTTATTGCAGTAGCAGGTTGAGTTTATATAAATACTTTCCTGTTATTTATCAATGAACTTTCATTATATTTTCCTCTACTTATTCTGCTCTGACCTGTAGAAGCGGTATGTATGTCTAATATGTATGCGTTAAGATCGGTAAATCATAGTCATAGATAATTTAGTATCAGAAACAGAAACGTTTCGAAGTCTGCGCAGGTGATAATTTATATTATTTCTCATTTAAAGTGTGTTGGATAATTTTAATTACTACAACTTTGTGCATATATTTATTTTATGGGTTTCAATGAAGGGACGCTGTTTGCTTTGGAGATAGGTGAGCCGGATCTGAAATTGTTACCTTTAAATCGATGCTATTGCAAAAGGTTGTTAATTAATTGATGATTCAAATGAGATTTAATATAATAGAGATGTCACTCTAATTAAAAAAAATATATATATATATATATAAATTCGGAAAACTGAAGTCTTTAATATAATAGGGGATTTGAGCTTCGAGTACTCTTTCAAGTTTTTGCCTAAGAAATTTATATTATAGATTGTAAATAATAACTGTGATTTAAAATAAACCTATCTTTGAGTAAACATCTTTGCACTTTCTCTAAGTTTACTCTATACATATAAAATATCAACATTATTCTGCTTCTGATTATATTGAATCCGTTTAATTCATATGTTAACTTATAATATTACATTACAAAAATTTAGATTTTATATTCGATTTAATTATGTGCACTACAATGTCGTAAGCAAATATAAAACTCGACTTTTGACTCGCACATCCGTAGATATTGCCCTAGGTATAATAGTTCTTTTGAAACTTTTTATACAGGCAAGTACCTTAAAACATGCAAAAATAAAACATTGAATGTTCGCATTTAGAAACTGTATAGAGAATCAGGATGAAATCCAATAGAACTTTATATCGTATCCTATAAGAGCCCTCATAAAACTTTTAGTTTATTTAGTAGAAAATTTTCTGACATTAAATTTAACACATCATTTAATGACTAAAATATATAAAGCTATTCATCGCATCGTACCACCGCGATCATCATTATAAGGAGTCTACAAAATCGACCGCTTATAATGATTATTCTGTATTCCGAATTATTATTCAACATTAATTTTAAATTAATTTTTGAAACAAGCATACTATAATTTATATATTAAATACTTACTTTGACAGCAATATCGTGTATTGTACCAAGATACAATGTTGCTTTTTGCGCTACATAAACATTATTATCATCCATGCTGTTAATTAAGTAACAAAATATGTTTGCTAATGACGTCTGTAGAGAAGTGGAATTTTTTAACGGCGTTGAATCCATAAATCTTGCGATAAGTGTAGCACGTTCAACTAATAAAAGAAAATACGTATAAATTACACTGTTATTTAGTGACTAATAATTGAAAATAAGAGTATCAATAAATTGTAGTTTAATAAGATGACTAATTTAGATAAATCTGTTAAAGTTAATAATGACTCCATTTGGCTTTTACCTTGCAAAAAAATGTACACAGATCTCTGCACATATCTCTGCACAAAATTTGGACCACATCCTTTTAATTTTGAGATTATTCTGTTACAGACGCACACGTCTGCAACGCGAGTAGCGAGACGAGTCAGCGATTAGTGTCAAGCAGCTAAGTCGTACTGCGATGCATGTGCTTCGGATGCATTGTAGACGTTAGCTTAGTGGTTAGAGCACAGGCCTCTGGCTCTCGGGCCCGCGAGTTTGAGTCCCGTTGTCTACTTTTTCTCGCTTTTCGACTTTTTCTTCTCTTCGTTCTTAACATTATGACATCCCTGGTGGGAAGATCACCGGTTTAGAACCCGGTTAAAAAAACAGATCTTTTCTCGAACCCACTACAATTCCTACCTTACCATCACACTCCTCTATTTAGTTTCGCCCACTGGAAAAGCTATGAATCAGTTGCATTTATGTCCAGAAGAGACCATGCTCTAAAAACGGCTTTTGGTGTGGTGTAATGCAGGTTGCGATCTCGTGATACACGATGAATCGCCATAGTAAAATCTAACCCGTCGATAATACGGTTTTCATTGAAGCTGAGGACAGCTTCGCCTCAAAGGGGGGGTGGTGTCACAGACGCACACGTCTGCAACGCAAGCAGCGAATCAAGTCAGCGATAAAAGTCGAGCAGCTGAGTCGTAATACAATGCAAGCGCTTCGGATGCATCGTAGACGTTAACTTAGTGGTTAAAGCACAGGCCTCTGGCTCTAGGGTCCGCGAGTTTGAGTCCCGTCGTCTACTTTTTTTCGCTTTTCGACTATGTCTCCTCTCCGATCGTAACAATTCTTAAGAGCAAAAGAATAATATGATAAGTGATTGTATAGGATTGACTATTCGGATGATAACAATAAAACTCTGGTCGTAAACTCCAACATTTTCATTTTTAAAGATTTAATAAAAATCTTGTTTTAATCAAATTATTAAAAAAAAAATTCAAATTTTAGGAGTTTACAACCAGAGTTTTAGTGTTATCATCCGGATCGTAACTCCTGTAAAAGCACTCATTATATTATTTTTTTGCTTTTAAGAATTTTTCGAATTTTTCTAAATTTTGTGCAGAGATATGTACAAAGATCTCTGTAGGATGGCAACAGTGATCTATGCACAGCTCAATGCACATTTTTTTTTTCATAAGGGAAGGTAAGCTTACAAACACAATAATTTACAAAGATATTTCAATACTGCCTGATTTAACGTTCAACAAAAACAGTATTAAAATGATCAAGAATTTTCTCCTTGCATCCTGATTGTCCTCCTAATTTTATAAATAAGCATATTCACAAAAGCAGCATTTATCAGATTTACTATGATAGACTCTTATTTTAGGCTTGTAGTGATAAAGATGACGTAAAACTAAATTTGAGTTTAAATATGTCGTATTATATGAAGCGTTTCGAGTCAGTAATGCCACCCAGGTTGGCTAAAATTGGAAGCTACAAAATGAGTCGCACTGCTGCTCAAAATGTACGTATACACATATACTTTTAAAATCAGATGGGCCTTTTTAGAAATGTATGATGCTTTGCCCAATATGGCCGCCGGAAGTGGCACGATCTGGCTCAACGTTTAACGCTTTGATACTGCAAATCTCTATTTTAGTCAGAATCGGCTTAAAAGTGCATACTCAGAAGTTTTTGGGGTCGCTAAACACGAATCGACCCTCAGATTTTCAAAATCCAAGATGGCGGACCAGATATGTGTCACGTGACTAGCTAATTTACTTGAATCTGGCTAAATCGACTAGGTATATCGCTTGTTCGTGAGTACTCAGGGGTTTTCGTGGTCGCTGAATACGAATTTACCCTCGGATTTTTTAAATGCAAGATGGCGGACCCGGTATAGGTCACGTGACCGGCCAATTTACTCGAATCTGGACGAAACGACTGGGAATCGCTTGTTCGTAAATATTTATATTTATATTTCGTAGATACTCGTGGTCGCTGAAATAAATGCCGGTCTTAGATTCGCAACATTTTTCATGTCGACCTTATTTAAAATACATACTTATTTAAGGAATTCTCAGATAGATCAAATGCCTCTTATTAATAAGTTAGTCAACATTAAAAAATATTTGCTATGAGAAATTTCTGGCGCGATACTTCTAAAATGGTAATTCAGCAGCTCGAAATTAGTAACGCTTCTTGCATCTCTGTTAAAGAGACTTTAACTTCTGGTAGATTTCTTGCAGTGTTTTATTAAATTTATTGACTTTGTAACGAGTTGAGCATCGCAACAAACGTAACGGTAAGAGTACCGCCGCGCCGCGATGAAACCGCGTATAGTCGCGCACGCGACAACAAACACGCGGGAATTCGGCAATAGGCGAGAGAGACAGAGAGAGCGAGCGCGCGGGCTAATCCTGCAGGAACCCGCTCAGATAGCTCTCGGCCTTCGACCAGAAAACACGAGACTTCGCCAAAGGTTCTCGAGGTTACGCGAGTTCAAGGGTGTTGTGCTGTGATAACAGTGCAACGACTGGTGTGAGTGAGAGAGAGTGACGCGAAGCGAAGCGGTGTCTACGATAGCCCAGCGGTCCAGGACGAGAACGGCTTGCAGCTCGTTAGAGACGACGAACGTCACCGCCAAAGGAGTGGAAGTTTGTGTGCGCTCAGTGCATGAGAGTGTGAATGTGTGTATGAGTATCATCCATGCGAGGGTGATACGGCGCGCGCGACCTTCACGGTAGTAGTACACGCGTGCGAGTATGTTTAAGTTGGCGTCGCGGCGAGTCGCAAATTTGTTGGCGACTCGCGTAACATTATTAATTTCTTGTAAAATCACGTTTATTTCGCGGTTTGAAAATATAACCGTAGTCTTATTATTTTACGTGATTTTTGTCGTCATTTATAGACCTTGCTCGTTAAGCCCGATCCTTGTTCCTTCCTGTGAATACCGCCGCCTCCGCGGGCGTCATTTACAAGTAAATAGATAACGCATCTGAGCAGTCGAGCACGCACCAGGCAGCGTATAAACCCCAGACTTAAAAGCAGCTGAGATAGCTGCATGCAACGTTGGTATATCGCGGGCGTAGAGCAGTACTCCGCCGCAGCGAGGGAGCGCGATTTCGTTGTTTAAATAACAATTCGTTGCTCGGACTCATACCCCGTTACAACTTTTCCTAATTTTAAAAGCTTTCTGGTTTAACAGGGTACAGACTGACTTCATGATTACCACATGAAGCTTGCATTACTTTTCTTTAATTATTTTTTAATTAATTTTTATTATTAGTATTTTTTTGTTGGTGTTTAATTAAAATCTATTTTATATTATACATTATTATTGCCACATGTTCCTTAGCTTCCAAATACCTTAAAACTTTTAATGTTCTGCCCGGATCGACTATAAATGCATCTGAAGTTTGAATTTTTGGCATGTAAGGAGTTTCAGAAAATCTTCTTGCAAGGTGTATTCTTATTCTCTCGTGTTGTTGTATATCATTGTAGAATAATATAATCTTTTTGAATTTCTACGTGGCCCAGTTAAATAGACCCTTTGAATTTAAAATGGTTTCTATAGGTACAGCTTCAAGACTTTCTCGAGTGACTTCTTTTTCAAACGTTGCGCCAATACTCTCACGAGCTCTTTTTTCATGTGCTTTTTCCTCATAGAGAAAGCTATGTATTGGTGAAATTTTCAGTTTCGCTTAAACTTTGTAGAGACGCATTTGAAAATGTTTATATTGGAACGCCTCGTACAAGCTCCGCAAAAAACTATACAGAAAAAAAACTGAAATTTATTGAACACATTTTTAACTAGGATAAGCTCGCGCTACAGCTGACAGTGCAACTCCAGAAGCGCCACGAGCCAGCGAATGGCGCACAGTGGGCCAAAAAATCAAAAAAGTGATCACGGGCTGTCTTCACTCGAAGAAATGCTTGAAAAAATTCAAGGGTAGGAAAATTTTCGTCAGAATGCCTAGTTTCCGAATCCGTTTCCCCCGAAACCCGCGGACGTCTATATTTTTTGTCCCACCTCAAAACCTGATCTCATTTTTAGAATGTCCTTTTTCGATTTTACCGATAATAAGTTAGATCGTTGTATTTTACATTTTTAACCATAATAAATGAGATGTTGGCACAGTATTTTCTAGCGCACACTTATATACTATATATAACAAAAATATATATAAATAACTTATTAAATCCGATTCAAAAGTGAAGTTCTCAATTTAATCGATTAAAATCTATTTAATCTGATTATAACTTTTAGTCGGTTTTAATCGGATTCAATCAGTTGTATTTTGCAACAAATTAACATTTTTAATTGTAATGTATACAAGCAATAATCAATATTACTTCTAATAAATCCTAATTTTATTAGAAATTTATCTAGACATTCATACCAAGCCCTGGGACTTTCTTTTAAGCCATATAATGCTTTTATTAATTTACACATTCTATCAGTTCCGTCTTCATAACCTTTAGGTTGATTAACATATACTTCAGACGTTACTTTTCCATTTAAAAATGCTGTCTCAACGTCCATTTGTTCTATATGCAAACCCATTTTAGAATAATAAACTAATAAGATTTTTAGCGTTTGCATTTTTGCAACAGGAGCATATATATCATCTACTTCATCTCTTTGTTGGAAACCTCTAACTACTAATCTAGCTTTATATGTACCATTCGATTTTTTTTTATTATACACCCATTTTACATCAATGGCCATTTTTTCTTTACTATCAACTAATTCCCAAGTTTTATTTAATTTAATACTATTCATTTCTTTATCCATTGCTTCTATCCACTTTTTACTCTCATTCGATTGAATCGCCTCCTCAAATGTAGCAGGAACATCAGTTCTGCAAAAATTCGCAACAATTTTATTTTTCATTCTATATTCATCATAATATTCAGGACTACTTCTAACTCTTTCTGATCTTCTAGGAATTTTTAACTGATTTTCATGTTCATTAATTTTAATTTTATCTTTGATTGGGCTTTCAAAAACTTCATCATTTGATTCCTCGCTATCAAACTTACTCTCATTTTCATCTTCATCAGATTCATCGATATTTAAACCGATACATTTTTCCTTTTCTTCTATAACTTCCACGTGTCTTGCTACTATAATTTTATTATTTATTAATATACGGTACCCATTTTCACTATACCCGACTAGAATTCCTTCTTCAGCCTTTTTATCCCATTTTGAAATTCTTTTCTGTTCTGGCTTTCTAACAAAAACTTTACTACCATAAATTTTTAAATGTGAAACATCAGGTCGTTTTTTTAAAAAATATCTCATATGGCGTTTTCTCTTCAATACTATTCGTCAACGTTCGATTTTTGAAATAAGTTGCCGCTTGAACTATTTCTGGCCAATATACTTTACTTATCTGTGCTTCTTCTAATAAATAACACCACATATCCATTATCGATCTATTAAACCTTTCTGCTATACCATTTAATTCATGAACATATACAGGACACGGGGAATAACGATACCCTTACTTTTTGTATCATTAAAAACTTCACAATTGAATCGGATCTTGCTTATTACACATCGTATTCCAATATTTAAAGTTCACATGACCTAATAATCTATGCCATTTTTCTTTTAAGTTCATATTACTAATCTTTTTATTTGAATAATTTACTATCAAATTATTTTTTTTAATTTTACTCTTCATGTGATATAGTCCGTTTTTCTTTTCTGCGACTGCCATTAAATTTTCATTTTTATCAAATATTCTTGCTAAATTTTTCTCTGAAACAATTCTACAATTATCAGTAATTTTGCTAAAACTAATTAAATTCAAATTCATATCTTTAACTTACAAAACGTCTTTCATATTAATTTCAAATTGTTTTCCAAAGGCATCAAAATAACTTACAATATTTCCTATCTTTGTCACTTTTACCGTTTTATTATCACCTAAATATACATTTACCGGACTTTTCAATATTTAAAAACTCTCAAAGTAACTATCATTATTTACAATGTGGTCTGTACTACCACTATCTAAAATCCAATCGATTTCGCTACACTGTTTATCTTTTACCTTACTATTGTACGCAGTAGCTGTATTCCGCTCGACCTTGGCTATCCATGCGCCTGTGTTGTCGTCTCTACTTGACTCGTTCCAGTGACTTGTGTTTTGATTGTTGCTTGCTTCTGCCTGGGAGTGATGTGCGCCTCTATAAGCACCTCTTCCCCTTGCTCCTCTATGACTACCTCTTCCTCTTGACCCTCTGTAGCCTCTTGTTGACCTCCAAGTCCAACTACTATTTGAAATTTGTCCTTCTGTTTGCTCTTGTCTTTTACAGTCCTTCATCATATGTCCAAAATTTCCACATCTATAACATTGTCTTTGATTTTTATTCACTGCGAATACACTCTAATGGTTGTTTCGCCTTTATTACTTTTCAGTACAGCCATTTTAATTTTATTCTTCACATATTCTGCCGTTTGATCTTCATCTTTCAATGTATCTATTAAGTCGCCTATATAGTTATACGACTCCGGCAATGTATTTAAGATATAATTCAATTTTTTATTTTCTGTTAAAGTAGCACCAGCACTTTTCAAATCATTAACACATTTTTCAAAATCCAAGAAAAACGTTGCTGTATCACTATAATTTTTCAATCTTAATTTTTCCAGTTTATTTCGGCACACTATTTGCATTGCCGTAGATTTTCTTAAATACATCTGATCAAATTTCTTCATAATTTCATAAGCCGTTGTCTCATTACAAATAAACTCCATTTGTCTATCCGAAATAGAGCTGTATATGTAGTTAATTGCTTTCAAATCAGCTTCATCCCATGACTCTTTATCACTTGCTGTTTTTTTTCTTTTAATATTTTCTTCACATTTTTTTATTTTCAAATACATTGTAATTCTTTTTTCCACGTCTGGTATTTCTCTCCATCAAATACTGGTATTTTAAAATCACCGTTATTCGTCATTTTTGTATTTTCTTGATGTTCACTAGTCTCTAGATATTTTTTATTTTTTAATATAATCACTTCTCTTGATACTTTTATTACTTATTACAATTTCATCACTCGTCACCATGCACGTGTTAATATATTTTCACGTGCCACCGAAGCACCACGTGAAAATATAGAGTAAAGAAGAAAAAAAAACTAACCATGCTCTGCTACCATGATAAGGTGGTGGAAAATAAATACACTATTAAGTATTTATTAAGTGTAATTTAATATAATAAAACGTAAGATTACATAACAATTATATTCAGCGTGATGCTACTACCGAGGACTCTATATAGTCTCTGTCTACTCTCTTTCAAGCGAGCACGCTGGATCTAGAGTTCCCTTTCCACTCTCTCTCACTCATACATCACGCGCTCACACGAACACCGCTGACTCGTGCACTAGCACAAATGTACTTATACTTAACAGTACCCTTAAAGTCATATATGTATATTTATTTATACAACGTAAGGGTGTCAAGATGTGCGTGTGTAATAAATAAATAAATAAATGCATACACACATACACGTGTGTCTGTGTACCCATATATTGTAACGGGGTGAGACGTTGACGTGAGAGGAGAAAATCACAAAAGGAGACGCCGGGACCGAGAATTGATCCGGCGCTCCCGAGATCTCTAGGCGCGCTCTGTCCGTCGAGCCAATGCCGCCTTACTTCGACACTCTCTATCCTGCCTCGATTACCGGCGTGGCGAGGGACGTTGTTCCTTGTTACAATATATACATATTTATATATATTTTGATACATATAGATACATACATATATACATATATCAACTTGATAATTATAATAACAAAAAAAAACACGATGATAATGTTTGTAACTGTATTTTTAATAATAATCGTGTATAACTATAATTATCAAATTGCGTGTTGAGGCTACCTTATTTTCATTTTAAACCTTAAAATATGAAAACCTAAATGTTTGATCCGGACTCCGACAACCTGAATACAGTATCCGGATAGTTTTAGTTAAAAATGCATCCCTTATGAGCTACAAATCATTGAAAATAGGTAAAAAAATGCGAAAATTGCTTGAAACCTAAACTTTAACCAACCAGAACCTGAAGCCAAATGAAGGGATTGCGCTAAAATTTTTTTTGGGAGTCAGGTACAACATATAGAACATACATATACAGTTTAGGCAATAATAAAACTTTTAATATCTTCGATTTTACAGAGAACCACCCATTCAATGTGTTTAAACTCTGAAGCAAATATTGCTTAAGATTATATCCATGATTTTATCAATTATTTTGAATCGCAAACTGACATAAGATCTTACATAAGATCTTGAGTAAAATATTGAAAAAAAACTTTTATTTTGTGATGGTAACCATATCTTACATAGGATCTTGTGTGAATTATTTTATAAATTCGCTGTTGAAGATAAATGTTACTATATATGATCTTAGGCTAGATCTAATGCAATATATGATATATTATTGGTTAGGAAATTATTAATGAATGAAGGACATTTCAAAATTGTACAAGTATGAAGTATAACATTCATATAATAAAATAAAGTTTTAAATTTTATCCACAATCATTAACGAAAATAATATGGTACATGATGTTCTGTTGGCAACAGTAACCTATATTGTATCTTTTGAATTCTTAGGATCTATTTTTTATCTACCTTCTGGTCAACTTTCGGATTCATCTTCTGATTCATATTCTGACTCATCTTCTGATTCATGAGAATCAGAATTCGTATCTTGAGTATGTGATGGTATAATAATTAAATTTTCCATATCTTCAGATAAGCATTTGTGTTTTTTATGAGATGTTTGTCTTGACAACGTTATAAAAGGATCTGAATTAATGAATAACCTTTTGAACATGTCTGTGTTTGTATTTACCCTAATGCAAAAGAAACAATAAAAATAAACTTTAATACTTTTCTAAAAAAGCTGTAGAATACTTATAATTATATATGATTTGAATTATATACCGAGAAGTTTTTCTTGAAAATCTATCTCTGAAGCATTTTACAAGTTTGTGGTTGCTTTCTTGTGCCTCCTCTGACATCATTCCAATTGGTAACGCGATATTGTCAATAATTGCATGTCCGTGAATCAAAATAACATGCATCGAAGGTGGCATATTATACCATTTGTATTTATTAATATACAATTTTGCTGTTTAAAAACAATATTCTTTGAAGGCAGCTGTATTAATTCTATTATTACTTGATATAGTGCCCAAAATGGTTTGAAACTTTTTCAATAAGACGATGTCAAATTCTAAAAGAGTTTTAATATATTTTAGTGCTATCAACATATAATTTATTAACGTTTTTGGTAAACAAACTATATTTTATTTATATTTTACTTGTTAAATTAAAATGCTTCATTTTAATCAGTGTCTTACTCTCAAAAATAAATGATAATCATTCCATTTGTTCAAAGATTGGTCGTTGTACATAACTACCTAATTCTCGCTCACAAATTGGTTGTTTATTTTCTCGCGCGATCTTTACGTGTGGATAAATTGTTAACTTCGAAAAATAAAAATTAAGAACATATGACAAAAGTGACTGAAGGATGTTTGAAGTCACAATTAATTTGTTAACAAACGATGCACTGGCTCAAAATGATTTTGAATGTGTTTATGTTTAAACTTCCGTAGTAACATTAGTAATATTGTTTACTAACTACTTATCAGTTACATTTGAAACAATATCAGGGTTGTTAAAAAATGTTCTATCTGTGTTTCCGTCGTTTGTATTTCAAAAGTTTTGAGTAGGAGCATCAACCAACATACCTAACTGACTTAATAGTTCACCGTGTATTATTTATTTTTTGTTTTTTTTTTTTTATTGATAATACCCTGTTCTTTTGGAACCTATGATAAAAAAAAAGGTAAAATGACATATATAAATCTATTTACATAGAACTAGTAATATTGTTCGTATTTATAAAAGTGCAACATTTACTACTAAATTATAATGTCAAAAAGCTAAAAATTTATAAATTTCATGAATTTCTAAGCTTAGAATCATTAACGCTATAAATTACATTCATACAAGAAAAAACTAAGGTGTCATTTAATGAAATCTGTTTTTAAATTATTTGATTTTGCAACTATTACATTAACTATTTTAGTTACTGTTTCTATCTTGACAGATTTTTCGTCTTAATATTTACTCAAAATCAATGTTTGGATTATGGAGCTACCAAATAATCACATTCATGTACTTTTTAATGTCTAAGCGGTATGATATATGCAGTACCAATTCCATAAATCGGATTTGAGCATGCAACACAGAAAATCCGTAGTTTAATGCGTTATCATTAATTTTTGTTTGTACTACATTTTTCAAACTATTCAGTTCTGATATAGTAGCACTACAGACAAAACATCTTTGACTTGACGATCTATTCAGTGCATTGCAAATCTAAAATTATTATTATATTTTTATATAGATATTTAAATTATTTTCGATAAAATATATTTAGATGAAAATGAAGTTGAATTTGTAAAGTTTACAACCCGACATGTTTAAACTAATTGGGTAGAATAACGTGGATTATCTACCTATCCATGCTGGTAAATATTGATTCTACTTTAATATAACGTGGATATCTGCATAGGCTATTCACTTAAATTTTCAAATAATATTAAAGCGGGGTTGATAATAAAAAACAAGGAGCTTTTAAGGTACAAAATAGTTCATATTGATTGTACCATCTAAATGGTACTGTGCAAATTCAACGACGAATCAATTGTCTCACCAAGTTATAGACTTGTTATAATTAAATATACTCAGAAATGAATGCAAAGAATTCATGTAGATTAATTTAGTCAGATAATTCATGCAAATATCCACGTTGAATTAATGCGAATGAACGTGGATATCTATGTGGATAATCGACTCGTTATTTTCATAGCGTATGACGAAATGTTTGCTTAATCAATTTACCCTAACGATTGTCCTAAGTAATTAAGAAAATTATTTGCCATGTACACACCTTGCCATCTATCATCGTAAGCTTTAAATCATAGGATATTGAGCATCCTGTAGTTTCAAAGTTTTGTAGCTTTGAAATTTGCTTTTTCATATCTTCTTCTTCTTGGTTACATAAAACATCCGTTTCTTTTTCGAACATAATTTTGATTGGTCGACAAAACTTTGGTGAAGATGAACTTTTATTTTCCCAATATACTAAGTTACTTTCCATATCATATAATTTTAGAGACACAAATGATGAACAAAAAATACCATTGAATTTTGCATCTTTGTCTTCAGCCTTTTGCTTATAAACGTTAGCGTTTGTCCCGTCAAAACCATATTTACCAAGAAATACTAATTTTTTTGTAGCCGTTCGATCAAATTTGAAATTTAAATAATTTAATAATCGTTTCAGTGAATGACTTAGTAAGTTTTTTAGATAAACTTCACATTTCGTTTCCGTAACTATTAAATCATTCGGATAAGACTCATTTTTAGCTTCTCTAACCTAAATAATACAGTTATGGTCATTTTGCGGGATAAGGCCGGAATGAAAATTATATTTGAATTTATTTTTGTTCCCTAGGTGGAAATATACTTACCTAAAAAAGCTAATGAAAGCTAATAAATTTTATTAACAATTATGTGAATAATATTATTTTCACCGGGGTCTCCCAAAGAAAGATCTTTAAATCAATATTTTTTTATGTAAAAAAAAATAGTTTGACCCAAGCTGAACGAATCTGATTCTCTTAAAAATTTTGTAATGTGCGAGCATTATTGATATTTAAAAATATCAAAAAAGATCACTCGATTGCAAATGAACTGTCGTGTGTTATAAATTTGTAAATCATCAGACTGTATGTATCAAAAGTAGATTAAGTTAAAATAAGCAAATAGTATGTAAATCGAGACGGTCGAGAAAAGACTAAAATCCTACCTCACACAAATATCTACAACGCTTCTCAAATCCACGCTCATAAATCCCGCACATTCCTCCCAAAAAACCGAGCACAACCAGAGACCCTTTTTTATGACGGCTCAGAACCGATGCGACGACGAGCGCAGCTTAGGACGACCCATTGCCAGCGCGACGAAGAGCGCAACGTAGTAGCACATCTGCTTAACTTCTGGACTCCGGGCGGCTCGGATCTTGGCCAGTTTACGACCAGACCCTTTTTTTGCCAACTACACAAGCCCCGCGTGCGACTCAAGCCCACATCTGGACACTTTGAAAGACTCCGGAAAAACCCACGCGCACACTCCTTCAGGCCCAAAACTCCTCCTCCTAAACCGTTCCGCCAATTAAAATGCATTTCCCTCCGATACTTTAGTAAGCAAAACTTTCCCTCTCCAAAACTACCCCCAGCAGACCGAGGACAGCGAAATCCCGAAGCAACAGTCCCCCTCGAACGCTCGACAGCTACAGATCACCTTATATATTTAACAGAAAATATAAATACTTTACTTCACACCAAGTGTTATTATTTCGCCTAACTGGACTGCCGAATTAAATTTCGATAGACCGTGCCATTTCAAGGCACTTTTCTACAGCAAAGTAACAAATAAATAATCAAGTTTAATTTGATATTTATTAAAAACCACTATCTAAAATTAATAAAATTGTAATCTTGCAATTTGATTTATCATGGCTTGCAGATTTTTCAGACAGCATAGGCACTACAACTATTTATTTAAAAATCTTACCTCATTATGAGGTGGCAAAACATCGTGACCATATTCTAGTGCAACATCTCTTATTGTTTGATAAACTTGATTAAATAAATTAGTATCGATCATTCATGACAAAGCTCTTTCAGGAGGCAATTGCGTACCAGATCTTTTCTTATACGCATTTTCAACATTTATTGCATAATAAGGATCAACTATCTTAGAAATCAATCTGACACCAGGCGAATTATTGTCCAACTTTAATTTTTTGTTCGCTGCTTCATAAACTTCTTCAGCGCTTAACTGACCACACAAAGCTGTAGTTCGTCGTCTTTTTGTTGCTTCTGACGCCTTATTAAATGAAACTTTATATTTTTGTTCAGTCGTTTGTATACCTTCAAAAAATATATAGAAATAAAATATTTTACAATATTATAAACTACTTTTAGATAAATTAATAAAAACAAAAATCAAGTTAACCATAAAAAATGTCAGTTTTTTAAATAATCATAATATACTGATGAATATATCTTACCTGCTTTAGTAGCATTTTTCTCAATTAGCACTAAATTAAATTCGACATCTTGTTTAAGCCATTCAGCATAGTTATTTTCGAAAACACTATAATTTCTTTTATTTTTTGGGAGAGTAGATAATCTACGCTTAACGTTGTTGAAGTAATTTTTCAATAATATTTCAGTCTTTTCGGTAACACTTAATTCTAAACTATTACTCAAGTAAGACACAACTACATCAGCTTGTTTTGCAAAATCTAATGTATAATTTTTTTTTAAAATTAAAAAAATTTCATTTTTTGTAGCATTTTCAAAATTCTGTTTGTGATCGCAAACAATCGTTATTAACCAAAAATGAATTTGAAATGAGTTTTCATCAGGCGAAACTAAACTACGAGGATTGATTTAAAAACATGAAACTATGTACTTTTGACTTTTACCGCGCATTAATAAATAAATTTAGAAATATCCTACTCTAAGCTAAATGAAATAATATCTGCGAAAAATAACAAAATAATTTAATAACGGTATTTCTAAACGAAACTATAAACGATTATTAATGAAAGTACAGTTACAGAAATATCATAACTTGTATTAATATTGTCAAGTTTTGATAAATCAAATAATAAGTTGTAAAGACCGTATTTGATAGAGATACGGGCTGCGTGAGTTTTACAAATAATTATTTATTCGCGAGAACTAGCATAAGCTCGAGAGCTTTATTGTTACTAGAGATACTTAATTTGAATGGATGGACTGGATATCTAGATGTATAATATAATATATCTAAATGCACAAGTGGACGCTTAACTGTCGCAGCGGTGGGACCTGCGCGGAAACACGGCGATGCGTGCGGACGCTCGAATCCAGGGACAATGTTGAGTCCGCTAGACTGTCCGCGTTCTCCGTTGATGTCCTTGTGAGTCTTACCTTTGTGACTTATGGTGTTGCTGACAGACTATCTTTCTCCTTCTAATTTACTCTCTAGGTTTTTGGGTTGTTTTAGGGTTGACTTTTAATCGTAAGAATAATTATTATAGAAAATGATTCAATTGTTATCGTTTGTTTTATTGGAGACAACCCAGAACTCAGCAGATGTTACAATTTCTTACAAGGTGTTTGATGTTTTCGTTGGTAAGCTTATGATGTTGATTAGTTCTTATAATATCTTATAGTTAGTCTTGGTATTATGTGTTTAAGCAGTAGACTTATAATTACTATTGTACTTGACACAGATGATGTTTCTAACAATAAGATCCGCGTGGCAATAATAAAAAACGTGTGCGTCACGGGACGCCCGACAGAAGTGATAACTTCATATGATATTTATAGAAACTATCAAATATAGAACTTGTTTAACGCATGATGTGTACGCAAAATATATATTTTATGTACAATATTTATCATTATTTAATAGTTTAAGTTGACTGGCTGGTATTTAACACAACAATATGATTATCAATATACACGTAAATATCACACTCGGTAATTGAAAAATCAAAATAACTATCTGTTTACTAACACAATTTAATAACACAATGTTCACTTCAAAAGTTTTACTAATGTAGAGGTTATGTTTACTGTGCACCCGCGCTAAGAGAAAAGTGTCGAGGAAAGAAAGGGAGAGATAGAGAGCGTCTGTAGTGGAGCATATCGACGGCTGACTGGAAGATCACCGTATCTCAGCCGCGGCTTCGAGAACGCCGTATCCCGGCGGTGGCTTCGGGATCGCCGTATCTCAGCCGAGGCTTCGGAAACGCCGTATCTGAGCCGCAGCTTCGGAAACGCCGTATCTCGGACGCGATTTTTTTCCTCAAATTTTGTAGTGGCGATAAATATGACGTAAAAATTTTTAAAATTTGCGTCAAAAATTCTGAGAAAAATTAGAATTACTTATTTGATTTATTATTTCACATTAACTACACTGTAAGTATAGATAATGTAGAAATTCGAGTAGACGATAGACCAGTAACTCAAACAGTAATAAATCTGTTTGAATGAAAATCATTTTTAAATAAATGCAAAAATAAATTCTTTTCAGGTATAATAGCGTAAGCTACAAAACGTTAGTCACGGACGAAATACTTTGATATCGCTTCGCACCTATAAAATTTTTTGTCACTAGAATACGTTAAGGACAGTACGGCGTTGAGACAATTATAGATAGAGAGTGAGTAGCTTAAACAGTAATACATCTGTTTAAGTCAAAAACTTAAAATAAAATTTAAACACAAAATTTACTTCTAGCTATATTAGTCTTGGCTACAATACGTTAGCCAAGTACGATATACTAACAATACTGTTACAAAAAAGAGGGTAGTACTCGGGTGATGGACAAGAAGAGCAACTAGATGGTTGTTCCGTTTATTAGCAGAGAGAGGAGCTCCTAATCTGACGAGTGTCGACGGTGATCTGACTGGCCAGCTGGCCGGTAGCAGTTCGTGTCTGCGAACTGCTCCGCGCAAAGGTGCTGCATCGGCAACTTTGGGCCGCGCAACACTCCGCGGGTGTACGCTGCTGTGCCACGGGCTTACGCCCGTGACACATCCGGGACGCGTGGGCGGACGTCCACGTCGCCCGAAAAAAAAACAGTCTTGAATTTGTCAGTTTCCCTAAATGATTAAATTTTGATTGTATATGCTGCGGAGTGAGAAGTTGTTCGTGTTATTTGTGTGTTGTTTTTGTTAAGCCTTTAGCAACCGCTGTTGCTTTACAGGATTGGTGTTATCTTCAATGTATTGTGTGTAAGTGTGTTTGTTTGCGAGTGTCTACGAGAGTGAGTATGAGTGTAAGTGTATGTGTGCGTGTCCCTAAAAGTGTTGATTGCGTGAGTCGCATTGGATCTTCTCCATCCTTTTTGATTTCTTTTTGTTAGGCTTATGTGAGGAGATATTGCAGCCGCTGCTGCGTTACATTGATGTAGGAGCTCCTTAAAATACAAACTTTTTGTAATATTGCATGGTTTTACATGAAATTATAGATAATATTGATAATACATCATAGTATGTCTATAAGAATGTACGATAGAAGGATATGTATGAATGAATGTAAAATTAGCTTATAATTACAATGCTAAAAGTAGTATGATATGTTTATGAATTATTTCTAGTCTATTCTGTTATGAGCTTGGCTTTTCGTTTCCTTTTTGAATAGTTACATAATGTTTGGTAGTGGTTTTTGATTTTTCGCGAGTTATTCGCGCGCGGTAGTTTCGGCAGTATTTTCTGTGCGTTGGCGACGTGCGCGGTTTGTTTCTCTTAATATTTCTATTTCTAATTGTTTTTCCTGCTGCTTAATTATCCGGTCGACTGGGTTGCTAGCGCATCGTCGCTTGACGATGCACCAACCTATCGCCGCGAAAACTGCGATGGTTACAATGGTTGAGAGTGAGTAGTTGAACCACGAGGTCCAACTGCTTAGATTTCTTAGTTCGAACTCGGTTGCTTTATGTTTTGAGATTTCCCGGGCTTTGTTGGCTATTTCACGGAGCGCTGTACCTGCTTCTAGCGTTTCTAGTTTTATCCCGTGCTGATTTCCAGCGCGGATGGCCGCCTCGGTCTCTATCGCGGCTTCTATAGCGACGGTGTTCTCGCCTTCATTTCCTAATTTTTGTAATATTTTTGTCATATTAAATTTAATAGTTTCAAAAACGGTGGTATTTTCAAATGAAAAATAAGATTGGGATGCCACTAGCCGCGCGTCTTCTGTATGAGTTGCGCAGCTAGAAAGTAATTCTAGGATGCCAACACCGGCCAGTGATGTCGTTAACTGCTCGGCGCCTTGACATTGAATAAAAATATTTTCCGTGGTTTTTGTTGAGAATAGCCATGCGTTGGCTTTATGTAAGCGGAGCCAAAATGAGTCTTTTAGTTCTCTTACTCTAATGTCGCATTCTTCGATTTTATTAATTTTGAGGCCTGCTGCCAATTTTATTTCGCATGCCGAGCTGTCTTTTATTTCTCGGATTGGTTCGGGATTAGTTATAATCAATAAATCGTTAAGTTTTCGAAGTTCCGCTATTTTTTCTGATTGCAACGGCATGTAAGTTCTGTTTGACTCGCTTACGGCGAAATAATAGTATTATGGCCATACGTAGGCCGCTATGAATGGTAATTTGAATGAATTTTGGATAACCGGGAGCGGAGATGCTTTAAACAAATGAAATTGTTGTGAATCCAAAAGTGGTATAGATAAGATATAAATTAGGAATCCGTCGTCAAACATTACGGTTAATTTGGAAATTTTCATAATTGGTATTGCGGAGAACTTCTCGCTGGGGAGAGAGAATTTTGCGTTTTTTACGGTGTTTTGAACCATTTTGTCCGCGCGAGCAATCGTAGCCGGCGGTATGATTTTCGGATGTATCAGGCCTTGAACTGCGAGTAAAATCGCATCGGTTAAAGTTTCAGTGTCTAGTTTAAATTGAATTACGTTATTTTTGACTGCCTGGATGGCATCATGGCTCCTGATTTCGTTTTTAGAGTCTATTGACCTATTGATTAATAAGGCTATAGATGCTTCAAGTTTTACGGTTTGCGTTCCTAGATCTGATAAGGAATGTTCGATTATTTCCGTCTGATTAGCTAGCAGCGCTGCAGCTAGTTTTGTGTTTTTGCTAAGAACTGAACCTCTGCTAAATCGACTTCTGTTAGTGTGCCATACAGGAATCTATGAAGTGATCCGATGAATGGAAGGAGCGCGCGGCGCGTACGTTTACCTTGCTCGTCTACATTGTGTACTAAAATTAAGTCGAGCACCCGATCTGCTTGACGAGTGACTTCTTTTATTTCGTTTTGCAAGTCGCCTATTCCGCAGCGTGGCCAGCAGGAGTATATTATCTTAGCCGCGTGTTCGGGTAGTTTTTTGCTAGTTTCGAAATATGGTTTTAAATCTATTTTTTGGATTATTTTCCAATTTGAGCTTGATGTTGCGAGTGGGGCGATTTTTTCCGATATCAACCCAGGGTTGTCTTGTAGTCGATAGATGAAGCGGTGAGCGCTGCTGGTTGCATTCGGGTTGTTGCTTCCCAAAGTTCCTCCCGACATGATCCTGTAAAAGTTTTTTTTTGGATGGTAAGGCTTGGCTATTGCGGTTTCTGTCCGAATTCGGGGTATTCTTAAGGATATTGGTCCAAGATGAGTACCGGATATTTGGTAGATTACTGAGGGCTAGGCAATGCAAGATTGAGACGGATTAGATGATTTTTGTTGCCCGGCACGTCCGGTGCCGCGTAAAAAAAAACAGTAAAAAAAAATGGCTAGTCCGTCGGGTTTACTTCCGACGAATCGCCTACAGATTGATCTATTTGATTCGCTACTACGTCAGTTCTTTTTATTTTATCTATATGCACGGTTTTCACTAAGTTATCGTTTTGTATAGTTACATTGTTTGTTTTTCGGTTGATTTGTATGATTTCGAAGGGGCCTAAATATTCTCGATCGAATTTTCCTTTTTTTGGTTCCTTTAATAAAAATACTTGTTCACCCTCCCGAAAATGTTTCGTGTTTAATTTCCTGTCATAATAGTACTTGGATCTGTACTTAGACTGGACTAGATTCATTGCCGCGGTAGTTTGTAAGGTTGTCAAATTTGCAGTGAGATCGCTAATATATTGGTTGTACTTTATATCGTCTCTGACACGCGGAAAGCTTGATGGCGTGCGTGGCTTTATTCCGAATAAAAGTTCGTGTGGGCAGTATTGCGTGCTTTCGTGTACTGTACAGTTATATGCGTGTTGGCATACGGCTGTCCAGTTGTCTCAATCCGCATTATTTTTGACATATTTCCTTAGATATTCGGTAAGAGTGTGGTGCATACATTCGATGGAACTGTTTGCTTGAGGGTGATACGCGGTAGTGCAGAATTTCTTTATTTGAAAAATTTTCGCGAATTCTTCTAGTGTTTTATTCTGAAAGTGGGTGCCCTGGTCAGTCACTATTGCTGCTGGGGTGCCAAATATGCAAATTACTTTTTCGGCCAAAGCGCGCGCTACCTCAATTGCATTTGCGTATTTTGTTGGTATAAGAATCGTATATTTTGTAAGCATGTCTTGTACCGATAAGATATATTTGTTACCGTTTTTCGTGGTTTCCAGCGGACCATAGAAATCTAGTGCTATCCGCGAGAAAGGTGTTGAGGGTGTACTGCTAATTAGCATCGGTAATCGTGTTTTTATTCTTACAAGTTTGTTACTGATACAAGTGGCGCAGCGTGCGACGAACTGTTTTACATCCGCGCGCATATTTTTCCAGTAAAAGTCATTGGCAATTTTTCGGTAGGTTTTGCTTAAGCCTCTGTGCCAGCCTAGTGTCGCGTCGTGGTATTCCTTTAGTAGTTTGTAGCGATCTAGAACCGGAGGTACGGGCAAACTGTCTTTATAGAGAATGGCGACTATTGGTTTATTCATGAAGGTATTGTCGAATGTATCTACGAATTTTTCCCACTCTGTTGATGTTAACATGGCGAGGTCGCGAATAATCGCGATTGAATTGATGTGCTCCCTGCTTAGGACTTTACGTAGTGTATGTAAGCATTTTTTAATGTTTGCTAGTAACGGCTTCTCATTAAGGTGAGATTTTATATATATGCCTATCATTTTGATGCCCTTGCACTCGGTGATATTGATTTCACCTTGCTCAAATTCTTTCTCGCCTAGTTCCTTCTCGTTTAGGTATCCGCGCTCGATTAGAGACTCTTTTATTTCTGCTGAGGGGAAATTGTCCGCGGAAGCTAAATAAACAAGATTTTCCCTGAATCTGAAGGGGTTCTCGTTATACGAACGTAGGTGTACGAAGAGCGGTGGTTCTTGGCCTTCCGGTATCGCCCAAGGTGGTTTTTCTCGCGGCGGTCTAGCTTGCACGGTTACGTAGCGCTTCAGTTGATCTGAGTTCAGCGCTTCGGTTACGACTGCAGCTGTTCTCGCGGCATTGACCTCGTCGTCGAAAGGTGTTATCGCCGCGTCCTTGTCTACACGACAGTTACTTGCTGCACCTTCTGGATCCGAGTGTTTTGACTCGATGCCTGCATCATTATTATTATAGTTTACGGGCTTATCCGGGGCTGATACGTCCCCGATAATTTGCGTTTCCCGCGTGCCGTTTTCGATATTATCGGACGCTATAATAGGCTGTAGGTCGTTGTAGTCTCGTTGAGAGTCTGTTTGATTTTTAAATTTTGTTTTTGGCTCGGACTGGCTGCTCTGAGCGTGAGATCGGGCTCTCTTGCGTGCGAGAGTCGGTTTATCAAATGTTTGTGTTGGATCGTTTTTATCTTCATCACTGGTTGACGAGTCAACGCGAGATTGGTTTGTCGCGTTTCGGATGGCTACTGGTTCGTTTAGGCGTAGGTAGGGAGTAAAATGTTGACCGGCTAGGTTGAGATTAATGTGAATAAACTTTCCGGCTTTATTCGAGAGTATGTGGAAAAATCCCGTTGTTTCGTCTTTTAGTTGCACGTGGATGCAGATGTTAACTTTAAATTCTTGAGCAAAAATATACGCGCCATCTACCGAACCGTATTCTGTTTTTGATTCTAAGATTTTTCTTGTTTCGAAAGCAAGCGTTTTCTTATTTGTGTGGCCGACATATTTAAGTCCAATGATTTAATTAATGAAAAAAATAAGCAATTGCCCGGGGGAGAGTTGGGAATGTCGTCGGATCGTACTAGTATTGCGTGCGGCTCGGCGCATCTTTTTTTCGGATATAGCTTTGTACCAGTACGTTCCCCGAGCTTGCTGAAGAATTTTCGTCGGAGGGCTGGTGCGCGCGTTCGTAATTTCTTGGTATGCCATCAAAATCTTCGAAAGGCCCTTCGCAATCACTTGCATCGCCGGCCACGTTTTTGTCGTTTGAAATGATGTCTTTGGTTATGCGACTCGGAGACAGCGGAGTTAATTGTGCTAGCATTGCGTTAACATGACTCGACCGGGATAGAATTACATCCGAGATGATTTTTGGTCCTCTGGGCTTTTCTCGCTGTGTTAGCTCGGTTTGACTCATCTCGGGTGCATCAACGGATAGTGTAGTTTTACGCTCGCGCGGTTGGGGATTTCCGTTGGCGTTCGTCGTCTCGGCGTTATTTTTATTAAAGCTGTTGCTATTGTTTTTCTCTGACGTTGACTAAGAAATTTCTGTTTAATTTCTCTCCCAGCAATGGCCAGGCGTCATTTAGCTTGGGCTCGGATAACGTTGACACTGGTTTGTGAGCTGTTTCTTTCTTACGGGAAAGATTTGCGACGTTGGTTTCGCGCGACTGGTTGAAACTGGTCTGTGCTTGATACGGTTGGGGCTTCGCTGACGCTACTTTATTCTTCGCGGTAAACTTAAATTTTTCTAAATTTTCCGCGGCGACTGCGGTTATTTTTGGCGGTAGCGTGTTTTCCTCGCTGTCGTCCGAGCTGCTTGTGTTGTAAAATTTTCGCGGATTTGCGCTTTGTTTTCTCTCCGGGTGTGTCTCTTTGACTTTGTTAGGTGCTAAGTATCGATAGTGTGGGCGTAGTTCTTTTGGGATGTTGCGGTCGCTCGAAAATTAATCGAGATGTCTGAATTTACTGATTCTGACCCAGATTCGGACTGAACGCTTGATTCGTTCATGTGCTCGGTTTTTTGAGCAATTTTTGACTGTTCTCTAAATTTTATTGATTCGGCTAGAATACTTTCTATACGACGGCGCTCAGTTTTGCTTAATGCGAGGTGGCTGTGTCTAATCTTTTTAAAGTAACGTTGGATAAAATTGACGCCGTTGTAATCGTGTCGCAGTAATCATACTTGTAAGTCGATTTACTATTTTCGACGGCTCTTAGCCATTGTATTTTAATTATATCGTCGTCGTGATGAATGTCGCTTGTGGCGCGGCATAAGTAGAATTCGTCGAACTCATTCAAAACGGCTAGTGTCCGGCGCGTGAAATGCGGTTAAATAAGCCGAATCTGGGTGCATCTCGACTTGATAGTAGCCTTGTTTTAAGTCCATGACTGTTAT
>QLSS01000187.1:164990-242352 GCA_024372645.1 Trichomalopsis sarcophagae | reverse complement strand
TGATATAATCGCGGAATTATCATAGTCGATCCCGTAAAATTTAACAAAAAAACTATTTTATGGCCATGAAATGGTCATAAAATAGTCCAAATCTTGAAAGAAAATTTACTGGAATTCAGAATCAGAAAACATATATGCACGTCCAATCTCATTACGATCGATCACGTAGTTCCAGAATTATAACAGTACACGTACGCTCGCTTGCACGCACGCACACACGCACGCACACACACACACACCCACAGACAAAACCATCTGCACAGACATTTTATAAAACCATGAAAGCTCTCAAAATATACTAAGCTTTAATTATCAAATTATATGGCTTAACAAAAATAATAATGTCCAGTCACACAGAGTATACAGGGTGAGAGTTGAAGAATTTGAATCTTAATATCTTTTAAACTAAAAGATTTCATAAGCTACAAAAAGAACCTAGCCAAAGTGATCAAAAGATCAATCTTTTCCTAAAATTTCAACTCAATTTAAACCTTTTTACTCCCGTAATCGTACGACATAAAAAAAACATTTTTTTTAGTTTTTGATTTTTATCTCAAAAACTAGTCGCCAAAATTGCTTAAAACTTTTACAACTAGTAGATATTGTTGTTTTTTATTGTCATGAATTTTTTCAAAACATTTAACTATTTATTTTTTGAGTTATATATGTTTATCGAAAAATTACCTTTTATATCATAAAAAAACGAACAGATCAGTCAATCTAGAAAATCTTGCGGGAAAAAGTAGACAAATTTATGTTCTTTTAGATACACTATTGTTGAATATATTGTATAAATCATATCATTATAAAAAAGCAAAAATATTTTTTCAAAAATAGAAAAATGGCTATAATATGGCCATAAAATGGTCAGAATCATAAAACAAAAAATGACCTAAATTCAGAATTAGAAAAAATATATGCATGTCAAATTTTATTACGATCCGTTGCATGGTTCCAAAATTATGGTGGTACACGTACATCCACACACACACAGACATCCGCACGGACATTTTCTAAAAACGTATGATTCGTACTCCAAACACCTCCAAATGCGTTTCCACGAAGTATTAGCAAAACTGAAAATTTTACTATTACAAAGCTTCCTCTTGAGAAGGAAGCAAAATTAACAAAGTTTATCATGTAAATAATAAATTAAGATACCTTATCTTGTAAACAAACAATTAAGATAGCTTATCTTGTAAATAATTAAGCTATCTTGTAAATAATATATAAAATAATGATGCGACAGTGGCGACGTCATTTGTTTGTATTTTGCCATAACAGTTAAATATGACAATCGTAAAAAGCAGATGAGAAAGAGGGAGGTAGAGAGGAGATCCGAGTACAGTTGTGTTTGTGCTATGTGACGTCAGTCCGAGATCTTGCAACGGTGTCAGCTGATGTAGTATAGCGCACACCACAGAAAAAACGTAGCATACTCTCTCTCCCTCTCCCTCTCTCGGCCTTACTCTCTCTCTCCCCTTTTTCTTTCCTCCTCTCCATGACGATGAGTAATCACTGTATTGCGAATACTCTCTACCTCTCTCTCTCTTTTTCTCTTTATCTCTTTCTCTCTTACTCAATCATTTCAAATAAAATACTATTATTTTATTAAAATATTATAAATGTTATTATTTTAAAAAAATTATTGGATATAGAATATAAATTTTTACCTTTTTTATATGCCGATTAAATTGATGTATTATTAATGTTCACTATAGTTTTTATTGTCACTTAAAACTACACTTATTTTAATCCTTAAAAACTACACTGATTTTAATATTTTTAATTGATAAAGTTGATGTAATCATCCTCCGAGCACTGTTCTAATTTTATAACTATACCCGCGTGCTCGTAGGCCTCAAACTCAATATCGCATGACTCCTCTTTTATGGCTTTTTTCTCCTGCTCGTGAGCCTCGTTCTCTGAGGAGTACACCAAATGAAAGTCTTCTAGCTCTTCCTCCTGAGCTTCCGAAGACATTGCTCGTTGCAACTCCATCATTTCGATGTCTGCTGAACATGAAAAGTCATCAGACGGTGTCAGTGATGGAGATGCCGGTAAAATACACTCACAACTACTTGTTGAGCCACACATCACACACAAATATCCTGTTGAAGGCGGCAACGGTGGAGGCGCTGACGATGCTGCTGTTGCTGCTGAGCATTTATGCTTTCTGCTGCACTTAGTGCACAGCAGAAATCGGCACCTGTCACAGATCGTCCAGGCCGTTTGCCTCATTTTCATGTAAAACAAGGCCGAGCAATCATCGCACTTGTCACCCACGTCCATACACTTGAAGCGATTCTTGACACTGTTTTTTTTTTTATTAATTTGGATCATATTATTCATCCTTGCTTCCTCTTCCACTAGCGCCCGTCTTGCTCGTTCGCGTAAATCGTGATCGCGATCGTACGCCTCGCGGTGCTTCACTATAAGTCTGCTAGACCGATTTAGCTTCACTTGTAATTCCTCGATTCGCATTCTGTACTTTAGAATTTTTGCGCGTGAGGATAATAGATGAAGAGACATCTTGCACCGGTGTCTGCTCGATGGAGACTGATGATGTATAAGAGATCAGTCTTCTCCCAGTCCCGTATAATTCCGAACTTAGTATTTAAGCTTTGGCGATAAGGGCACGTGTGCGTCGAAAACCGTCCGCTTCATCCGATACTCTTGCGACAAGCGAGAATCATAAAGGATGTTTAGACAATTCACGGCTCGGCTTGACTCGAGAGAGAGAGAAACCTTTGCTTATCGCAGGATGTTTTGTCTCATGGCAAATCTTAATTAAGCACGCTGCAGATTTAAAGACCGTTGGCTTCGTAAAAACTTTTATATTTTCTTCAGACGAGAGAATATCGTCTTGATTTTATCCTGTTACCTCAGTGGTAAAAATAACTTGCTATCATTTTCGCACTTATTTTCACGCGTAGTATTTATTACAGGATGTGGCGTCTTCTTTTCACACAAATATATTTTCATACAAAATCAAACAGGATGTCTCATATGGAAAATTTCATTTAATACATGACATATCAAATGCATCCAAGTGAAATCCCCTCTACCCTTAATTTTTTAAGAATATATAAGGCTCGCAGTGACCACCTCATGATTGTAGTAGTCATGAGGATTGCAGAGCAGCAGCAAGTAGTCATGGAGCCCTTATATAGTCAAGCTGAAGAGGGAATAGGCAGTGCATTGCTACGCATCGCGCTAAGACTCTCTAACGAAAGTGTTTTAATACGACGCTATGTAAGGCGTATGGGCGCTGTAGAGTTGAAGAGAGAATTTTGGAAATTGCTACGGTGCTGCGGACCTCGAAAAATATCGGTACTGTACTCAACCGTTTTTCGCAAATCAACCTTCGCGGTTAGATGCGCAGCAGAGTTTGCCATCAGTGAAAATATCAACCATTTACCTGCGCTGCAACGTATGATGGATTCATACGAAGAAAATAATGGTTAGTAAATTAATTTTATCATGTAGCGCAATAATTTTAACTTTTGCACAAGGAAATGTATTCTGACAGTGCAATGCTTATTATAGCATTAACTTCTCACGCTGCGGATGACAGTTCAAATCCATCCGAAGTCAAATTTTTTTAGTATTTTTTTTACGTTTATTATTTATATATTGTATTTTATTATTAATATCTTTAAAAAAATGTATTAAACATTTGTTTCTTGGGGCATTTAAGCCGATTTTAAAATGTCTGTATGTGTGTACACCCACGCTGCGGGTCGTAGTTCGATCCCAAGCGAAGTCAAAAATTTTTTAATTTATTTTTATGTTTTTATTATTTACATATTGTATGATAGTATTAAAAAAATGTATAAAACATTTTTTAGTGCGATTTAATTTGAATTAGTTTTTAAAATATCGGTACGAGTGCACATACATAGTTTATGTATTATTTTTTATTATGTATTTATTTACGTGTTTTAATTGTTTTACTGTCAGAGCAGAGAGAGAGAGAGAGAGAGAGAGAGAGAGAGAGAGAGAGAGAGAGAACGAAGAGGAGGAGGAGGAGGAAGACATCGTCGATGCTATGGAACTAGCGAGTGATGAAGGTGTATTTTTATCGGCGAATGGAGAGCAGCAGCAGCATCCAGAGGAGCAACAACAACAACAACAATTGGTGCATCCTCAGCAAGCGGAGCTTGCAGATGCCAATGTACAGCAGCAGCAGCCTCCGGAGGATCAGCAAGTTGCGTATGTGCAAACACCTGCAGTAGATGCAGCAGCAGCAGAAGAAGAGCAAGCTGAGATGGACGCTGAAATAGAGGAGGAGGAGGAGGAGTAGCAGGCTACGAGTGATTCCGATGATGATGATGATGAAGACGAAAGAGGCATGTCGAGCATCGATCATCTGCTCGCCACCTGTAAAGAGACTAAGATGGCTGTTTCAAGTGTTTTGCACAAGTTGGCGACTCGAGCGTACGCGGAAATTCCAAATATGAGTGAATTCGATACCAATCGTCACGCTGTACGGAGACAGCAAATAATCGACTTCTACCAACGAGAGATAGAACCCGGTGAACGCGGTTATACCGTTTTTGAAGGAAGAAGGGCGCTCTACGGATTTTTCGACCAGGAAATTGCAAGAGACCGATAAATAAACGAACGTAAGTAAATTAAGCATAAAAAATAATTTTTTTGTGTAAAAAATTTATATTTATTTTATAAAAACTTTTCAAGTTATCCAACGTAGTGGCGATTCTCCCGGTAATCTCCCAAACGAAATTCTTAGAGAGATAGGTCAAATGATATACGTGAGAAGAGCTCAAGAAATCAGGTGGCTTCACGATGTTTGCAGTGATGAAAATTCTATTATTTACGAAGAGCCTGATTTACCGGAACTATTCTCACGTTTGGGAGAAAGCTTTGCTGGACCACCGGAAAAAAAACGAAAATTTCGGCGCATTTTCTTCTTGTTCATCTGTCTACCTTTAGTAGCAACAGCACTATAGGATCGGCAAGTTACGCGGCTGGCGAAAGCGACATAGCAACGCAAATCGGAGGCGGGATTAATGAGTCATCAACCATTGATTCTTCTGACGGCGATGCCATGGAAGAGGAGGAGTAGCCGGAGACCGATGAGGAGGAGGAAGAAAGCGTCAATAGCGAAGGGGAGGAGGAAGAGACGGCTGAAGAAGAGGAGAGTCATAGAGATGACGAAGAAATGGATGTCGAGCAAAATGACGATATTCGACCGCCCGGTGAGCGTTTTATTATACATGGTCATGAGACTCATTATGTAGCCAAGTATAGATTGGATGGTAGGCGACTTTTGTTAAAAATACGTTCTCCTCCAGAGGAAAATATTAATCCTATCATTTGGTTAGAATTAGCAATACGCGACATTTATGCATATTTAATTTCTTTAACTAATCAAAACGATATGATTGGCATTTCTGTCAGAAGTGTTAATTTCGCGCCTGGTCCGGGCGGTTTATCTTTACGTCTAGTTTTTCTTTTACAATTTTCTTTACAATGATCTGTGGGGTTTAATTAGTGGATTATCGCAAAGTAATACCGATTTTGAAATAGACGAAAGTTTTATATTACCCGTAACTTTAGTTAACGTACCGATCGGCGAGCGAGGTAAAAAGTTAAGTATCAATTCATATGTAAGAGATCAATCGTTTCTATTTGTAACAACGATAACCTATGCTTACCTAGAGCTCTAGTTGTCGGAGAGGCATTCATATCCTATAAAAAATCCGATAGGCCCGAGGAGCGTGAAATTTGGAAAACTGTTAAAGACGGAAGACGCTGTTTGCAAAAAACTCGTGCTAATCTTTTGCTTGTTAACGCAAACGTAGTGATCCCTTTAAACGGTTGCGGAATAACCGAGATAGAGGCATTTCAACATTATTATGCAGAGCGGGATATTGTAATTATAATTTATTATAGCGCATCTTTCGGAAACGGTGAGCCGCCTTTTTATGACGGTAGGCGAATGTTAAATGACGTTTCATAAGATATAATATATCTTTTATACGATGCTCGCTCAAGACATTTTGATACGATATTAAACTTGACCGGTGCAGCGGGTAACAGATTTTTTTGCGATCATTGTAACAGGAGTTCTCGTTACGTAGATGCACACAGGTATACAGCGAAATGCTCTATGTGTTTTTGCACACCGCCGTGCAATTCTGACGTTGATTTAATAAAATATAATGATTGCGACCGAGATTTTTTAGGCCGGGTATGTTTTGAGAACCATAAAAACGACGGTTCGTATAAAAAGAAAAACAAAAAAGTATGTGACATTGTAAAGGTATGTACAAAGTGTTGTAAACGGATTAATCTTTTCAAATCGAAGCATGAATGTGGTATTAATTGGTGTAATATATGTCACAAAAAACATAACGTAAACCAGTTATGTTACATTCAACCTATCGGGCATGAAATTAACGTTAGCAATATTCGAAAAACTCCTAAGAAGAAGAACTTATTCATTTTATATAATTTTGAGACTCGGGAAGATTCCCCTTATCGAGATCATGAGTCTATCAAAATTCATGTCCCAAATCTGTGTGTCGTGCAGCAGGTTTGTGATGATTGTATGTTAGAGCAAAATATGAATGTACTTTGTCATACGTGTGGGATGCGGAATATATATTTCGAGACGATCCTGTGAGAGAATTGGTGAGATTGACTGTTCGCGAAAAAACATCGTTCGGTCAAATTATTTGAATTGCTGACAACTCGCGCGGATTCGATGCGCAATTCATTTTGCGCGAAATCGTTGAAAATACAAAAATAGTACCGAATGTAATTTTGAACGGTCAAAATATAATTATGCTTCAATGTGGACAAACGAAATTTATTGACAGTTTAAACTATTTTCATATGAAGTTGAGTGCTCTTCCTCAAGCTTATGGTCTACCTCCATATAGGTATAACTATAGGTATTATTCCTACAGCCGGATATCGTCGTGCTGATAAGCATTCGCAAAAATTATTACAATGGCTAGTACAGTGTGAACGCGAGATTGGTCGTGAAATCGTGCCAGCCGGGAGAGCGCGTGAATTTATGTTACCTGAAGGATTTCGTGTGGATGGATTTTTGCCACCTGAAAACGCGAATGATGATGATAATAATAATAAAGGTGTTGTCTTTGAATACCAAGGGTGTTACACGCACGGTTGCCCAATTGGTTTTGATAGAAAAAGGGATAAAACAATGGCTTACGGAAAAACTATGGATGAAGCTTACGAAAATACTTGTCGAAAAATAGAAAAAATAAAATCTTTAGGATACGAGGTTCGGGAGATGTGGGAATGTACTTTTGATCGAATAAAATCCGAAAATCGTGAAATCAACGATTATGTCACGCATCATCCACTTATGAGTCGTGTAACGTTGAATCCTCGCGAAGCTTTTTTTGGAGGAAGAACTGAGAATATAGTTACTGAGTATACAATCGGTAATAATGAAAAAATTCAAAATGCCGATATATGCTCTCTTTATCGTACGTATGCAAGAGAGGCAAGTTTCCTGTAGGACATCCGCGAATTTTAATTGATAGAGAGTGCGATGAATTAACACATGGGGAAAATAACAACCTAAATGATATCGAGGGTTTAGTTAAATGTAGCATTTTACCACCACGTAATTTACACATTCCGATATTACCAATTAAAATGCACGGGCGGCTTCTTTTTGCTCTCTGTTGTACTTGTTGTGAAGAAATGTAACAGACGGATTGCGATCACGAGGACCCAAAAATGCGGGAATTCACGGGTACTTGGGTTGTCGATGAGTTGCGTAAAGCCGTAGAACTCGGTTATAGTATTACAAAAATTTACATAGTTTGGCACTATGAGGTAACGCGATATAATCAAGTTAATGGTATCGGTGGTCTTTTTGCTGAATATGTAAATACATTTTTAAAAATTAAACAAGAGGCTAACGGCTGGCCTTCGTGGTACACTGGTGAAACAACAAAATCACAATATATAGAGCAGTACAAACTTGATGAGGGTATAATTTTAGATAAAAATAACATAGAAAAAAATGCAGGTTTACGCGCAGTTGCTAAACTATGCTTAAACTCGTTTTGGGGGAAGTTTGGACAACGAAGTAATTTGAAGCAAACTGAAGTAGTAAAGTCACGTGAATCTCTTTTAAAACTTCTTACTTGTCCGGAGAGTGAGGTTAATTATTTACTTGAAATAAACGATGAGATACTATACGTAAATTGACAATACAGAGACGAAGCTGTAACACCGGCACCGCATACTAGTGTCATAATTACAGCTTACACCACAGCTCAAACACGTTTAAAACTATATGAACACTTGGAAAAGTTAGATAAGCGAGTTCTTAGTTATGACACAGATTCCTGTATATTTATTTCGCATGATGATACTCCGGATGAGTATCAACCTTTTATCGGTTCTAAATTAGGTGATATGACAGATGAACTTTGCTGCTACGGTGAGAATACGTAAATAGATAATTTCGTTTCGGGTGGACCAAAGTTTTACGCTTACACAGCTGTAACGCTCAATAAAAATGATAAAATTGAATGTTATAAAGTAAAAGGTATCTCTATAAACTTCTCAAACTCTATAAAAATTAATTTTGAAAGCATTAAGAATCTGATTAACGATGCCTTTGTCAACGAAAATCATGAATCTGAAAAAATGAACGGTGAATGTAGTAAAATAAGATTGAAATTCAAAGTTATTAGAAGAACTAAAACACACGAGGTTGTAACACGTGATGAGTCAAAGACATGTGTTGTATTAAATAAACGACGATACCTTACGTCACGTGAGTCAGACTTTGTTCCAGGAGGCATAAGTAGTAGGGAGAGTAGAAAAAAAATTGTTGAATTTCACGAGGGATTACCTCTGCCTTCAGATTATTCTCAAGACAATGAAAAGAAAAAATTATTAATTATCGATGATTTAATGAGAGAATCTTCGAATAACATTATTCTCGATTTATTTACAAAGGGAAGTCATCATAAGAATTTAACTGTGATTTTTATTACACAAAATCTTTTTCACAAAGGAGCTGGTCAACGCGATATCTCATTAAATGCAAATTACCTTGTTATTTTTAAAAATCCACGTGATCGTTCGCAAATACAATATCTAGCGCGTCAAGTCTATCCCGAAGATCCAAAATTTTTACAAGAAGCGTATCTCGATAGTACGTCAACTGCTCATGGCTATCATTTGTTGGATTTGAAACAGTCGACCGAGGATGAATTTCCCGATGATAAATTGAGTTACGCGTATGTACCGAAGAAGAATAAATAATTACGATAAAAGTAGAGGATTCTATGATTAAAGCTTCAGTCTGATTGAAACAATGGCAGGGAGAGAAGCGTCTGCGAGAACCGATAGTCGTAGACGGCGTAGAAGATAGCGTGGAGGTGGTGGTGGTAGTGCTGCTGGTGCTGCTAAAGAAGAAGAAGAAGATACAAGGTGTGGATGCCTACCAAAGCATTTTACAAAAAAGTGTGTCGCAGTATTGAATGCTCTTTGTCATGCAGATAGTCAGCAGCGCTTAGCACTGTTACGTGTAGCTGATAAAAAATTCATTAAAAGCATATGCGAGTGCGTGTTAAATGTATTGCGCGGAGTCGTTAAAATAAAAAACTCTCACAAGTCAAAGATAAACATAAAAGTGTTTTGAGAAAATTATTAAATAAATCCAGTAGTAATAACAGTGAAAAAGAGTGGAAAAAAGAAACGCGTACTTATTCAAAACGGTGGTGCTTTTTTACCAATGTTATTTGCACCAATTATAGGTGCACTTGTGTCAAAAATATTTGAAGTCTTTGGAAATTAAAATATGGAGCACGCTCGTAAAATGGTCATTGTACCAGAGGAAACATACGAGAGAGTAGCGAAGCATCAGCAACAACAACAACAACATATAGTAGAAGAGTCGAGTAATGCTTTAGAGCCAACGATACAGACAAAGGGTGATAATTTAAGTCGTCTCGATGCTGAGATGCACGATATACTTTTTTCAAAAAGTATCACCGATGAACGTGAAAAATGTCAAAAATATTTACAAATCTTAAGAAGATATGTTCATTTTAAAAATTTGGAACGTCAGGAACTTTTATCAGATGCAAATATACTTGATGTAGAGCATGAAAATGAAGATATATCGAGTCCATTGCCCGATGAAGCGATACTTGCAAGCATTTCCAAGGGTTATGTGAGAAAAGTACGTTTATTGCTTCAACATTGGAAATCAGCATCGCATCGTATTCAATGGGATAAGTCAGGTACAGTTAGCATTGATGATAAAGCTATACCACACTCAAATATTATCGATTTACTAGAAGACGTGGTACGGAGTAGACCTGTTGAAGAACCTGTAGGAAGATTTCAACTAGCTAATTTTATAGCAACAACTGACACACCATTCAAATTAATAAGTAATCCAGAGGTGGTAAAAATTAGTGAAAGTTTGAAACGTGCATTAAACAAAATTCCTTCAACCAAGAGAAAGAATTCCGAGAGGTTATAACGAGTTGACTAACGTGCTCTCGTTATGTCTCTCTCCTCCGAATAGATATGTGAATAACTATAATTCTGCATGTACATATCCATGTAAACATGTACTATATTTCAGCAGCAAGGTAAGTGAGAGAGTTCACACTTAAGCAGCTAGCAATACGGAGAGAGCCGCGCGCGTGTGTGAGTGTGTCACGTGAGAGAGAGAGAGAGAGAGTGGGAGAAAGCCCGCAAGCTCGAGCTACCGCGCTCCGCTAAATAACTTTGCTTTCGGCTATTGTACGGTGCGGTCTAATTTTTCCTAGAGAGATCCTGCGATTGCGATCCGTGTCCGCGCCGGAGATCTGTACGTTATCTACGAGAAGTCGTGTCCTGTCGTGTTGCCGGGTACGATCTCGTTTTATTGTGGGACCCATCTGTGAGTTCCGCACGAGTAAAGCAGCTATCGCTGCTCGCCGTCCCGCTACACTCATCTGCACGACCAAGGCCACGAGGCATCACCTGCGCTGCCCAGCGAGAGCCCTATTGTCCGTTTTCGCCATCCAGGTCGAGCCCCTAGGCATCATCTGCGCCGCCCAGCGGGGGTCCAGCTTGTGTATTCGAGAAAAGCCACGAGGCACACGTTCGAGCGAGCCAGCGCGGAAGTATTTGTAAGTACCTACTCGTTTGCTGATCTCTCTCTCCGTAGTAAGCCTAGCTTTGTCTCTCTCTCGCTTGCGCTGCATTTGTTCGTAGGTTTACGATTACATAAAGCATAGTTCATCTTTTATCTATCTTGTTTATTTCTCGCCTGACTCTCCGCTTTCCCCGCGTTCCCTTCTCTCGAAGACGCAAACGTCATATTCGCGATTATGCTGCGCAGCATTAAAACTCACGACGCCGCCGCGGGCACACGTGCACGAGGACGTGCACGTACAGCATACTGTGCTACGGGCCAGGTTTCGAACAGCCTTCAAGAAGCCTGCAACGAGTTGCTCATTTGGATCGTCGTCAATTCCTCTCAAATACTTTATACACGGTTAGCAAACACCGTTATAAGGTTCAGACTTTGGAACAAGGTACTAGACTCGCGGCCGCACAACGCTATAGTGTTTGAATAAGAAAAAATCCATACCGCGAAAAGCAGGCGACAAGTGGTTGACTTATAAAATTTAACATGTGTTACGAAAATGAATGCTTTGACACTAGACACGAGACTGGATACGCTGGTGCACGTAATCTGTTACGAATCAATGGTAAAAATAAGGAGAAGAAAAGCGAGCTTAATGAGTGGTTAAGTAGTCAAGATGCATACACACTACACAAACCTATTAGACGAAAATTTCCTAGATTGATGTACAATGTCACTAATGTGGATGATTGTTGGGAAATGGATTTGTGTGACATGCAATCTCTCAAAACGTATAACGATAATTTTGCGTATTTACTTGTAGTTATAGATGTTCTTAGTAAATATGCTTGGGTCGAGCCTTTACGTGACAAAAGTACAAAAAGTACAAAAAGTAGCTGCTTTCGACAAAATCTTAAAAAGAGCCGATGGGCGACGCCCAATTTTTATACAATCTGATCGAGGCAAAGAGTTTGTCGGATCAAATTTTCAAAATTATTGAAAACAACACAAGATTAATTTTCGAGTGGCACGTAATCCCGATGTTAAAGCAGCCGTCGTCGAGCGTCTAAATCGCACGCTCAAAGAACGTATGTTCAGATATTTTACTCACAAAAATACTCATAGGTATATCGATGTTATTGAAAATATCGTTTACGCGTATAATCACACTATACATAGTGGTACTACAATGGTTCCGGCAGTTATAAATATTCGTAATGCAGTTTTGGCAAGAAAAAATTTAGAAAAAAGTGCTCTTAGTCAGAGAAAAAAGTCTAGAGCACATATATACAGCGTGGGTGACCATGTTCGCATCAGTCGGGTGAAAGGCACCTTCGATAAAGGTTACGAAAAGAATTACAGTGAAGAGATCTTTAAGATTACCCGTGCCTCACGTCGTCAAAATCTCTTCACCTATTAAATGACTGATTTAGAAGGTAAAATAATCGACGGATTTTTTTTATCCCAAAGAACTAGATCGAGTTGGCGATAATCGTTTATCACAAAATAAGGAATTCAAAGTGGAACGTGTGATAAAGAGTAAGGGACGTGGTGTTAAAAAACAAGTTTTTGTAAAGTGGCTTGGCTATCCTGATAAATTTAATTCGTGGATTAATGCAAGCGAAATTGTTACACTTTAAACATGGCTGAGGACGAATTTTATTTGATATTATCGAGTAACAGTAGTATGAAATATTTTTCTGAAAATACAACATCTTGCTTTACCACACACTTATCGCACGAAGTACGTCTGCATGGTAAGTGGAGTGTTGCTCTCACGGAAATCAGCATACCATGCACGATGATGCATATTCAGAAACACGAATGTAATATACAGTTTGTTAATGCACGTAGAATAGCAGTTGCAAGTTAGAGAGACATATCTGAATATTTACCGGATTGGATAAACGACAAACACAACGATGCCACATTTTCACCAGGTGTTTACGTGAATCTCAACAATCTCACAGAAGCTACAAAAAATATACCTGAATCTCACTTACGTATTGAACAGGCAAAGAAAAAAAGTTGTTATTACAATTTACATAAAAAGTGTGAATGTAAGGAAACTCATTTTTTCAGCTTGAGCAAAAAGGTCAAACGTATATTTGACTTTGAGAATGGAAAATATATAAATCAGGAATTTATACCCATGATTCCATCTGTAGAGTCGAAAAATAATGCAACATTGTTAGGAAACAGACCTGGTTGTTTGGCAAGAGCGATAGCTGATCAATTTTTCGTTTACGCAGATATTTGTATTCCGTACACAGTCGGTGACGGTCAAGCATCCCTTTCGCGCATAGTAACACTCGATAATTCAAAATATAAATTTGCTGCGAGAGTGGTCAAACAATTTGCACCTGGAATTGATCTATACCTTTGTTAAATAACACATTTCAGAATATAATAATAGATATAAGAGATAAAAATGGGAATCATATACCATTCGAGTACGGGACGTTGACCGTAACACTACATTTCAAGCGCATTCTCTGAGAAAAAATGGCTTACTACGCAGAATACTATACCGATCAAATCGGTGGTGGCGATGGTTGAGGAGGAGGAGGAGTACGTCGAGTGTTTTCAGGTTCAACTTATCATTGAGGTCATGGTGGAATCGGCAGCTTTTTTGAGTGGATTATTTCGAAGAGTTTTACCTTACATTACGAGTGGTGCTAAAGCCGTTGGAAAAGAAGTTATCAGAGCAGGAATGCATATACTAGATGATGGGGAATCACGGAATCAATTTTAAAAAAGCTGTAAATATGCGCATGCGTGAGTCCGGTAAAAATCTTAAGCATAAAGCCGCTGATAAAATTGCCGCTATGATGAAGGGATCAGGATATAAGATACGCGCTAAAAAGCGGAAGCGTCAATCGTCCAAAAACAGTTCAGCTGTACGCATCAGCAGTAAAAGTGGCGGTGTAAAGAAGAAAAAGAAGAAGAGCCGTGTCAGTGTTCGCAAATCTATGAACAAGAAAGCGGTTAAGAATAAGCCAATGAAGAAGAGAAAACAACGCAGTGTGAGCGATATTTTTGGATCTACATAGATATTATTTAATATGGCTTTTCTACACTCAAACTCATACGAATGCATGAAATCAGAATTAGATTTATTTACATTACCACCTACACAGACTTCGGTGGAAAGCTCTCAATTTATACATTATAAACCAGTTTCTTCGCTAACAGACGATGGACCGTTGGAATTCGTCGTTCCAGCTGGTAGTGATTATCTCGATCTTGCACACACAATGTTAAGCATTCGTATACAGATAGAGCCAAATGTTGAAATAACAGAAGCAGCTAAAGCTACAGAGTATCCGAAGGTAGCAGCAATAAATAACACGTTACATTCGCTATTTAACCAAATGGATGTTTTCTGTAATCGAAAATTGGTTTCACCACCAAACAATGCTTATCCTTACCGAACTTACATCGAAACACTGTTAAATTATTCAAAGAGCAGTATGGAATCACATCTCACGAGTGGACTCTGGTATGCGGATACCCCTGGAAAATGGGCATTGCCTCCCAATATCAAGCGTACTGATGTAAATGCAAATATTGGTCAGTGTAACCGTCAGTATTTTACCCAGAATGGTGAAACTGTCGATTTACTCGGTCATTTGCATTGCGATGTTTTTAATCAAAATAAGTTTCTATTAAATGGTGTTGAACTGCGATTACGATTGGTTAGGAGTAAGGATGCTTTTTGTTTGATGGATTTTACAGATGACAATAAATTTACTATACGCATTAAGGAGTCTTCACTGATTGTCTGTCGAGTTAAAATAAGTCCAGGTGTTATACTAGCTCATGCTAATGCACTGACAAAAGCCACTGCTAAATACCCAATCAATCGTGTGGAGCTGAAGGCATTTACAATGCATAGAGCTATTCTTGGCGATACACTGGACAACGTTATTCTCGGCCAAATACCCAAAAGAATAATCATTGGATTTGTGGATTACAAGGCATTCAATGGAAACAGAAAGTTTAATCCATTTAATTCACAACATTTTAATATAAACTATATTTCTCTTTATGTGGATGGTGTCCAGATTCCCAGCAAACCATTGCAGCCTCGATTTTCGGGTGAAAGTCAATTATTTATCGACTCGTTTCATACAGTATATTCTGGAACTGGAATTCATTTTCTAAACGAAGCATTAATTATCTCACGATCGGACTACAATAAAGGGTATACAATATTTGCTTTTGATCTAACGCCTGATTTATCAGCAAATTCAGTTTCTCATTGGAATTTAATCAAGCACGGCAGTGTTGGTGTAGAGGTAAAATTTGAAAGAGCACTTGAATCTACAATCAATTGTATAATTTACGCCGAATACGACAATGTCTTGGAAATAGATTCAAGTAGACAAATAATAACGGATTTTTATGCATAATACCGTTAAGGGGGTGTCGAAGCCAGAAATCGCAAGTTGTAGGATATACTACTTGCGTCACGTGGTATATGACATTGTATGATGGCGCCATCTATCAGAACGAAGATCCGCCAGTAGATGGCGCCTAAATTAAAAAAGGTAATAGTATGTAACACAATCAGCCCTGTTGAAAAACTTGTGATTATGTTATTTTATTTACAGCAACAGAAAGTATAAAAAATATTATTTTATAGAATTTAATAGTCCGATCCCAAACTGTTATATAAAAGTTACGTGATTTTGACATAATAATTTCCAACACTTTTAGTAATTCCAACAAACGAATAATTAATGTTTTTGCAACGGTAATATGACTGCTGTTTTTGCATTTGTTTATTATTATATGTTAAATATATTTTTTGTGTATTTCAATGTTTATTCTCTTTTGAACTCTATTGAGATAAATCATGAAGGCATATGTACAATGCACTTTACCATGTATACTATATTTTCATCTTTTTTCTGACCAATCTTTATAATTTTGTATATTTGATTGAATATTATATACAATTATTTTGCAGAATTACTTATAATATTAATAAAAAACACAAAAATAAGCATACACTAAAAAATATAAAAAAGCGTGTGCGATAGAGCATGCAATAGGAATAATTTGTGTAAAGCGGTTTCTGTAATCTATATCAGTTTTGTTTGCATAATTCATTTTCATACATATATTCATTGTGTAAATATTCATTTCATTGTTATTCAATATACCTTTTTTACTGTATATCATTGCACTAAATAGTAATAATTTAGTAATACAAAACAAAGTGAACATGCATTATTAAAAAAAAAAGTGCGAGTAATAGAGAAAAGACAAATTACACATACAACAAATCAGTATTTCTGATGGTTTTATATCGTACTGTAATTTTTTTAATAATTTTTATTGCATTTAGTATTATTTTCTTAGACGTATTTGAAATCTTACTAATAAATATAACGTTTTTTCTTCTTATTCATTAATAATTACAAAAAAATATTAAAAAATATGATTTTCAACATATTTTCATTCGATGCCAATCTACTATATTTAATTTGTATTCTAAAAGTAATACACATACTAAGGACCATATTAAAGCATTTGATACTAATATCACTACCATGCAATACAAAGTGATTAATATACTTTTTGGAAATGCCACTCGTTGCTTTGTACGTTGAAATAATAATCATCATTATTATCATTACAATTGACTATTTTCATATTTTGACCGAACATTGATGCCATGCAAAATCTAGTACACTCGACAAGGTACACTATGTGTTTGACTGAGCTCATATATTACTTTATTTTGGTTATACACCATTACCAAGACTCAATCGTTTACAATATCTTATTAAATTAAAATAAACTAATATATGAACTCATCCGAACACCCACTGTAGCTTTTCGAATATAAATGATCAAAATTTTTAGTTTTGTATTGGGACTGGTGTTAATCAAAATATTAAAATAGTCAAATGTAATTATAATAATGATGATAATTATTTCAACTTACAAAGCAACTAGTGGCATTTCCAATAAGTATATTAATCACTTAGTTTGGATTTGTGGTTCAGGAGCTATAAGAAAATAAAACTATTATAAAACTGAAAAATATGAACCAAAGACAAAACTGTTTTCAATTTTTTTCAATAGCATTTGAATTACAAATCCAAAGATTATGCTAATTAATATACTTTTAGGAAATACCATGAGTTGCACTATAAGTTCAAATAAGCTTTATCAGTCTTATGGTTAAAATAGATAATTTTCATATTTTGATCAAACACCGATACCAGGCAAAATATTTCATTTTTATCTAATACACTCAACAAGCTATAGTAAGTGTTCGAATGGGTTCAGGTACAATTTATTGCGGCTTGACCGATCATTCTGCACTATTATGCATATTCTCTATAGACAATATCTGCTAAATCGTTGAACTAGATAGTAGTATGTAATACAATGTAATAAATATTCTATATTCTGCGCTAACTGCATTAAACCGTCATGTCACGCCTACCTGTGGGATAATAGTCCATTTTAGCATCGTATAGTTTTCCCTGAGCATAGCAAGCATTAAATTGTAGCGGAATCGGAGTCCTGCATCGGAAAAATCGATGTCAAGCCTGCTGTTAATGAAGCACTAATGCAAAAAGCTAGAATTGTAGTTCTACGAATGAAATTACACATGTTAGAATGCTTATTTACAGTGCTGGAAATTCGTAACACTCCTTTTATCGATGGAAATGTTTTCTCGTGATGCATCTACATTCTTTTCATTTGTGAAAATGATCAATGTGGGGTCTTCTGCAAGTTTATGTATAGCGTATAATTTGCATTCTATAAGTACTGCATCTAAAATAATATTAATTGCATTAATTACATAAAATCACATGAATTATATGAAAATAATTGTACCTGAGTTGTACATTAACAAAAATTCAGTGTAGGTGTCGTATAACTATAGTGCCCTGGTACCTACTCTTTCCATCCAGCATATTGTAATATATGCAGTTGTAGTATTCTTTATACACATAATAAAACAAAAGAAATGATATTAAAAACTTATACTCACAAATAATAATTAATTATTTTTCACTGAGTTCACCCGATGAAAACACTGAATCAATAATAATAAAGCAGTACTGCCAATCAATTCAATTTGATTTCGTTCAAAGATAGCCATCAACACGATCAATAGCTTTTGTGGTAATCAGATGCACAAGCGATGCCAAGTAATGTAGCATTACTTGCATACCTGAACATACAGAAAAATATATTAGTAACTCATACTTACAAGTAATTATGGAATGCTTGGAACGATTATCTTCTCATGAATATTAATCTCTTAGAATAAAAATTTTCAATAAAGCAGATTTGAATATGAACACTGCAAAATAACATTTAGTCACATTGTTTGGTTACGAATAGAAAACTATAAGTATATCAAACAATATCAATGTTACCGAATTTATAACTAGCACTTATCATTTAAATTGTAAGTTATTTAAAAAATACATACAACACAAGTAATTGTAATATTTTGAATACTACCATATTAATTAGTAAAAATCCATCTCCTACGACGTGTTTAAATGTTTAAAACATCAATTAAAACTCCTACAAAGCATATGAATCCAGTTCCAAGATTATCTCGACGTGGTTCAAACAGCCAGCGATGCCAACTAGGATTGCCAGAAAGTGATAATATAGCTCTGTGGTCATTTGAAGCTGGTTCAAGCAGACAGAAACGCATCCAGCATAGTCAGAAGGTTTGAATGTGATTCGAGGGTTGTATTCAGATATATATCAGTCAGAAACACAAAGAAGCATGACCAAATAATATTAATCCATGTACAGAATCACATGTTGGTGAACTACCCAGAAATGCCAAAAAACACACCAACCAGAGAGAGGGAGAGAGAGAGAGTGAGTAAATCCACCTCCAGGGTAATCTTGATATTCTTGACGAAGTTAGCAATGTCAGCCTACACTGCCCAGACAGTGCACGAAAGAAATCCAGAGTCGCTTACCGGTGTTTGACGTAGCCAGCAACACCAAGCTATAATAGCCAGACAGTACAAATCAATTCCAGGATTGTATCAACTATTTTTTACAGACCATATGATTACATAATCCCTAATTTCACTCTACATATTTCAATAAATATATAAATTTTAAAATAATCAATACCTATACATCATTTAGTAGTTAAAATGAATCACTAGAATAATCGAGAGTAGACACAAAAACAAAAGATAACCTCAAAGCTAAAACTCAAGTTTCTTGGCGGAGTTAAGTATGTACTCCCAATAAATGGCAGCTTTGCACCTTTTTAGCACTCATAGAGAGGGGGAGAGAGAGATTGATATTTATACTCACTTATCACATTAATTTGAATATTTTTAGACCGTTTAATAAAGCAAGAACTGTGAGCAGTGGATTCGGCAGTGTGATAACGTAGAGGCTCCTTCAAGAAGAAGTGGAGGATCCTTGAGAACACATAGGTAGGACAGCCGCAATAGCAGAACTTCTGCTTTTCTCATTACTTATACAACTGCTGCACTTTTGAAGCTTTAAACTACACACTCACTTAATAAGTACCGACAAAAAGTTTAGCCGAGCAAAACATTGCGGCGAGCGTATGCCGGAATGGCGGCCATTAGTATGGTTCTATATATACATATAAACGCCTACGACTAGATTATAGTAACTTTTGGTAATACCAACAGAAGAAATGTCACTATACAATATAAGCACAGCTACATTACATGCACACACGACTATGGATAATAAGTATATCCCTACTGAAAAATCTCGGATGAGAGAATCAGGTAATTCTCACCTAATAATTACGCTAAAATCTTATATAACTGATGATTTTTGTTTTGAAGGGGACAGAACCCTTTTAAAACTTGAAAAATAAAATTCTATGAAAATATTAGAAAAAATTTATTAGAATTAAAACGTTAAAGTTTTTTACCTATATAATATGATGTTTTCTTTAATTATTTACCAAGTTAAACCATTATTAGCGTCTACTATATGTAATAACAATTGCAACCAGAGTTATAAAAACACAAATTTGGGTTGTACAAGGGCGAGGCTCAAATCTGCGTGAGGCCGGGCTCTACCCCTGTAGACTATGAATCCGTATAGTTTTACCATAAGCAATGTTTGAATCGAGATTTCATGTCCTTCTGCTACCAGCAAACCCAGCGAAGGTTAAGAAAGCATGAAACACCGATATTTTGACTCTACACTCTACAGGGGGAGAGCCAGGATCTTCGCGCGGCCGGGCTCTCCCCCTGTAGACTATGAAACCGTGTAATTTTGCATAAACCATATGTTTATCGAGATTTGGTGACGTTATGCTCTCGATAGACCAAGCGAAGGTCGAGAAGGCAACAAACGGTGATATTTCTTTATTTGAAAGCGTCAACACGAATTTGGACTCTACAGGGGGAGAGCTAGCATCGGTGCGCGTCCGGGCCCTTCCCCTGTAGACTATGACGCCGTGTAATTTTTTTACAAACAATGTTTTTGGATGAGATTTTATGGTCTCGTGCTACCGGCATACCCATCAAAGGTCGAGGAAGCAGGAAACGCCGATATTTACACATTTTCAAGCGTAAACATGAACTTAGACTCTACAGGGAGAGAGCCAGGGTATGCGTGCGACCAGGCTCTCCCCCCGTAGAATAAGAATCGGTATAGTTTCGCCATAAGCAATGTTTTTCTCGAAATTTGATGGCCTTGTGTTATTGATAGACACAGCAAAGGTCGAGAAGGCAACAAACGGTGATATTTCTTTATTTGAAAGCGTTAACACGAATTTGGACTCTACCATTATTATTTGGGGCAAATTTACACGGATTGGTAGTCTACAGGGGAAGAGCCCAGCTCCGTCCAGATCAGAGCTCTCCCCCTGTAGAGTCAAAATTCGCGTTTAGGCTCGTAAATAAATAAATATTAGCAATTCCAGACTCATCGACCTTCGCTGGGCTTACAGGCATCAATATAATATGAAATTTCATCAAAAAAATTATTTAGGACAAATTTACACGGATTCATAGTCTACAGGGGAAGAGCCCGGCCTCGCGCAGATACTCGCTCGTCCCTTGTAGAGTTAAAATTTGCGTTTAGCCTCGTAAATAAATAAATATCAGCAATTCCAGGCTCATCAACCTACGCTGGGTTTACAGGCATCAATAGGATATGAAATCTTATCCAAAAAATTATTATTTGGGGCAAATTTACACGGATTGGTAGTCTACAGGGGAAGAGCCCGGCTCCGTCCAGATCAGAGCTCTCACCCTGTAGAGTCAAAATTCGCGTTTAGGCTCGTAAATAAATAAATATTAGCGTTGGTTGCCTCCTCGACCTTCGCTAGATCTGTCCTAAGTGCAAGGTCATGAAATCTTTGAAAACTTAGGGCGTATACCGAACCACAGGCGCCCGTTTTTCTGTCTCTCCCAGACGCACCAACTCACGTATGGCTGGGAGAGACAGAAACAGAGGCGCCCGAGTTTCGGAACACGCGTACTGTGCTGGTGCTAACGTTTCTCCTTTAGCCGGCGATGGTGACGAAATTACCGTAAGCGCCATCTGACGTGTATCGGTTATCATTAGTTTTCATGGCTGTCATTCAACTCAGCCCACCTCGCGTCGTATTTTTCGTTATTTGCTTTTATAGTTTGCTTCGTTGTATTTCTGAACATACGTGACTGTGCCAAATCGTATAATGAACACGTATTGACAACGATTTGTAGTGTAAATTGTTTATTTTCTTTGTAAGAGGCGATAGAGTAACCTCCGCTGTCGTCTGTGGCTTATCGCCACCTCAAACCGCATTTTTCGTTGTTTGTCAAAAATGCAACATCAATCGACAAGATTTCAAGTTTGAAGTGTTTGTTATAATAGTAAGAACACTTATTGACAAAGCTTTTGTTCGGTATGTGCTTAATTATTTATTTATACCAAAAATTGTGTTTGTCAGTATAGTAGGATGTTACCTTTCCAACATTTTAGATACGACATCCCCTTAAAGCGATGGAAAAATAAGAGGAGAAGGTGGAGAAGAGGGAGAGGGAAAGAAGCAACAGCAGCGCCTCTCTATAATATAGATCATTAATAAAGCTGAACGTCATACTCTCAGTGACGTTTGAGAAGTGAGCGAGTTTGGATCGACTGTGTGAATTTTTTATAGTATCATGGATTACGTTATTAATATTCAGGGTTTCAGAGACCGTAAAAACAAGTTTACACCCAAAGAAGTTGGTGTACTTGGTTTAAGCACAGAATCGTCCAACATTGGATAGTTAAGGAACCCCATAGATTTGAGGAACTTGCAACTGGACTTAAAAGAACTAATGACTACATCTCTAATAATTTTCATGGAATTCGTTGGCATGAAGGTGACATCACCATTGAACAACTACAGTATCATTTACAACAAATAGCCAAAGTGGCTATACGTATTTTTACACGCGGTCATGACAATTGGAGATTCCTGGAGACTGTAATGTGTCGAGAAGTTGTGAACGTTGAAGAAATGTATGCTCCGAAATTTGACGAATTGAAAATAAATTATCCAGGTAACTTCATGTGTTTGAATCATGGCATTCAAGGTTGTAATGGAATTCACAATTCCATTACGCACATAAACGCGATGTAATGAAACATAGAAAAGTACAGGCGTAAGGAAATCCTAAATTCCACTACACGCACAAAAACAGAATAAAAAATTAATAATGGCACACGTACACACTGAAACAGACACATACACTCATAACGCGTCGCCATCGCAGCAACCACACGCTGAGAAAAGAGATTATGCCTTACCAAAATAAAACTAAAGAGCCAGCAGCCAATACGCATCTAAGCCGACTACCGTAAAAATGGCAGAGTAAAATAGACATAGACCAGAATACGAAACAAACAAGCTAATAGAGGAACCTCATAAATATCGCGACACTCCGCAACGATGTCACACATAAAAATGAAAAATATATCGATACAAAGAAATCCAGGCAGACGATTTTAGATTCACGAGAACAGGCGGCAAGAAGAAAACAGCGAGTTACGACCTTTCTAATTTAAAACAATCGAGAAAGTCTCACGCGCGCACTCTCAAAGAGGGCGCAGGCAACGGAAAGCAGCGGGAGAGCTAGTTACAAGCCCGATTCCCCAAAATTAGAAGTAATAAAACTAAGATTTTATGAATTGACCTGTCACATTTCCATTAGAGCAAGTGTCACAAGGAAATTTTATGTTAGCATCTCCAAAAATGGAATGACGAAAAATATGAAAATCTAGTATATAAAGACCGGGAGCAAAAGGGTGCTCGTAGTCAGTTTTCCTGAAGTCGCCTTACAAGCCGAATCGCTGCCAGTCGCCAGACCAACAAGAATTATTATTACGAGTTCACAGTGCGCAAGTAAAAGGAACTTAGCCCGAATCAACAGTCCATATAGTGAACGGAGATACACGTGTTGGCGTTCATCAAAGCGCATCACGTCTCCAAAAGGAAGCCGACGCATCGAGGCGCCCATCTGTCTGCACTTGTTTACCATAAAGGAGAGAAGCTGAGAGCCGACGGCCCATCAACAGCCTGACCGTACTGAACCACCGACGCGATAAACCAGGCGCCAAGGATCCACAGCTGTAACCTCCTGCTGGCGTACATCTTCAGACGAACACACACAAACACACACACACACACATTGTAAAAGGTACTTTTCTCTCTTTTCTAATACGAGTGAAATACATTATAGTAGTTGCTTTAAAACTTAACCCCGTCTAAGTGATTTCGTTATCCGGCTCCCTTTCCCGGAAGGCAGTGACCGCGTCTGCGGTAGCCAAAAGGGATTTCCTTTATCACAATACGAATCAAATAATATTACGATAGGAACTCGGCACACGTAAGTATATTGGTGAGTTGCGCTCATTCGGACGTAACAAGGTATAAACTCCAGCCGCGATTGTGCTCTTAATCATGCATATGTGCTACGAAAGTGTTTACACTCTATAGCAGAAGATATAACGCAAGATTCTGAACAGAAATTTAGTGATGCATTGTACTGCAAACTAAACTCGCAGATACGTACAGATACTTCTTCGTCTATTTACGCGACACACGAAGAGGACGTAGTCGATCATTGCTGAAATAATAATAATAATAAAATGAATACACAAGAATTACTAAAAGCTCTTGACCCATTAACCGTCAAGACAGTTAGCGTGTATGCTGCGGATAGAATTCCAAACGTTTTGGAATACCCCGGGGCCATCATAGCTAATACAGATGATCACACGAAGAAAGGAACACATTGGATTGTTATCTACATAGACTCAAACGGTTATGGAACATACTTTGACAGTTACGGACTACGACTAATGTCTGAACATCATCTTAAACGACTCAAAGGAAATTGCAAGCGGTATCAGTGGAATAAAAAAAAGTTGCGAAGCTTTGATTCACAGGTGTGTGGCCAGTATTATGTTATGTTCCTTTACCATATGGTTAGGCTACCTAACTTACGCACGTTTTGTCATAAGTTCTCGTGAGATTCACGAAAAAATGACGCCATAGTTGTATCGTTCTATAAAAAGCTGTTACGAAATAATAATCATCGTGTACGCTCGAAAGATGTTAGGAGGTTTGGAAGTGAAGCCTCGCGCGACTCAGAATTTTGTAATCAAACATGTACTTCGAGAATGTATGTAAAGTAATAATAATAATAATAATTGTCAGATATCATGTAGTAAAAAATATGAATAAAGTGTAATCTTTCATAATATAAAAATGTTTTCATTTATAGAGCCTTACTCATTCCTTTAATTTCATACTGTAGTACTATGATATATTTTTTCTTGTTGCATCACACATCGCTGTATAGTTCTGAGTACATATACATCGGCATTTATTAACGGTTATAATACTAACATCCGGTGATATTTACTGTTTAGTTTTATATTCCATTTCAATCTTTATCTGCAAGCTGATAAAACTGACGGTTGTAGTAGTAGTAGAGTAAACATCCTGTTCTTAAAAACTCGGAGAAATGTAGCTGTAGCCTTTGACGGTTAACGAATATGATACTTTCTTTGTGAAGATCTGAGAATACAAGCGCAGAAAATCTCTCCCCACTGCATTCAATCGTTTTACTTTAAGGTAGTGGGGAGTAAAATGTATAAAAGAGCTTGAAGAGTGAGGAGCTCCATCAGTTCTTTCGTGAAAGTTTGAGAGATCGTTTGCTAAGTGTAACTCTGTATATTGTGCCTCTTGTTTCTCGTACTATGGCCCAATCAAGTGTCAGTGCTCCATCTCGTGTGCAGAACGCTCTGCCAAATATCCTGCTCTCCACGTCCTACGCCATTAATAAGTGAAACTCGAAACGCGTTACTCTTGGCTTAGAAAGTTACCAGGGAAGCTATCGTCCAGTGGTGAAACTCTCAACGTCTACAACATGTTTTAAATCCGTCAAATTTGATGCATCTGGCTGGAAGGTGTTCAAGAATTACTTTGATCTTATAAATTACTATTTCCAGGATGCGTACAGATTCCAAAGTGAATACGCTCGACCAGGGAAGGTGTACATGGAGAATCATGATCTGATGTTTACTTCTTCATACAATACCAAATACATATTGATACAAGAAAGACCTGTCGGAACATCCATCTTTCCAAATCTTTTGATTGACGAAGAAAACGATGATGTACTGCATACAGTTAGTGCTACCCATTTCAATGACTACACAGCTGCTGCTGCTGCTACTGTTACGGATGGTGAGAATCTACGTCATCAATCACCACGAGCAAAGAAACAAAAAACAGCTTATCAAGAAGAAGAAGAAAGAAGGTTCAGATCGAGAGGAAGTGAAATATAAACCGGCTTCTGGATTCCAAAAGTATCTACCTCAATATTCTTCCAATATTGGATCATTCCCGAAAAAAGAAGGGTACAAGAGTTATTGTCCTGACAAGAAAGCAAATAAAGATTCCAAATATCGAGGGTACAACTGATTGGGGATAGCAACAACAAAGCCTTATTCTAAGACTTTTATTTATCAATTAAAATTGGTCCTTTTTAGGACCACAATATTTCTATAAACGTACTACGAACTTATAATACATAAAAATCTCATTATCTTATGACGTCATAAGAGGTGTACATGAAGTCAGTAGCAATCCATATTTATCTTAATTGTTTAGAAGATAAATGCTTAAGGTTGGCGATACCTTATCTTTATTACCTGTTTTCATAATAAAAAAAGTATCATCATGGATTATTATTGTGGTAAAGATATCTTCTTTGTTTATGTAAACATGATATCTTAATTACACTCGTATAAACATGATACCCTTATCTTAATTACCTGTTTAGAAACATGACACCTTATCTTTATGACTTGTTTACATGATAAGAAAAGAATGCGCCAGTGATGACGTCATTTGTTGTGTCTCGCCATAACTGCCTATATACTACTGTGATCGTATGATTTTCCTCAGTTTTTTTATCTATACTACTGCCAAATTAAACCCTGCTAATGAACTACTATTAATCATAATATCTAAAATTGTGAACAATAAGAATAATCAATACGTTATGCTATAAAAGTACTACATATACAATGATCATTAGTGAAAGTATATAGTTTTGAAAAATGTGTATTATAATAATGGGACTACAGTAGTATCCGGGCACCATGGAGAAGGTAAACAAAAACCGACCTTGACCCCCTACCCCGAGCCAGTGGGAGGTCAAAATCAAGGTCACGGTTGTTTACTCTCCATGGTACCATTTGTACTTTGGAGAGAGCTCCCCACTCTCCCTCTTTCTATCCAAAGTGCCTCCGACTTTTCGTGACACTTTGGCGAGAATCCCTCTCCTCTTCTCTGTTTATCCAAGGTGCCTCGGGTATTTAGAGACACTTTGGGGAGAACCCCCCCTTCCTCTTCCTCTGTCTATACAAGGTGCCTCGGATATTTCGAGACACTTTGGAGAGCGATGGAGTAGCTTACTTGTTAAGGTGTTGACACCCCGACGATCCACGAACGACTGATGTATGATGTGGACCACTGCCTTCCTCCTTTACGCGTACTCAGCATATTCCCCTTTCCATTGCGAATAAAAAATGTAGCGAGATCTGGGGCTTGAACCTTCATTCCTCGGAGTTCAAGGCAGGCATTTTACCATTGAGCCACGACTACACTGTTGAATCAATTCTTAAATGTTAGACTCATCTGTGTGATCGCGCGCGTGCTCACGATTTGTGTGTGTGTGTATGTGTATGGATAAACTTTAAATCTAGCTTATAACTATAACGAGTGTGAAGGATAAACAGGGATATGTAGTGTTGGATAAAGTACATAGGTAAGTGAGTAGAAATATTTATATGTGTTTAACAATTATATTTATTCAAAATTTTTAACTAAATACAATTATAGTTATGTATCCTTATATATAGTTGTATTTAAGTATGCGACTAGGTTATATAAATGTAAATTAATAAACTCTTATCTAATGATATAAATATCTTTTAAAGCTAAATATATATTTTTATGTTTTAATAATTGATGTATCTTCTCTACAAGCGTTTCCTCAAAATCTCTCGTTGCACGTTCAACATTGTAAGAAGAGAAATATGTGAACTTGGCATTTTCGCTATTTACTAATTTGTCTTTGCTATAGTCACCCCGCTTTTAACCTGTCAAACGTCACTCTTTTAAACACTAGTGAAGGTATACGCACTTTTTTCGACCTAGACTCACCAGTCTTTGCATATTGTCGTCTCATCGTCCTTCAGTAATTCAAATGCTCGATCGGAGTAGCTGATCATGAATCTGATGTAAAATCCGAAAAAGGTGATTCGTTGATCCAACATATCATCCTCGCTATACGCCTGGAAGTATCGGTCGATTTCGTCATACAGCTCCCGGAACTGTATCCTGGAGGCAAACGGTAGGCACAATCCGTAAAATTCGTTATTACTCAGTCGAACAACCGTATTGAAGTCACCCGAACCGACTGAGGTATTTTCCAGCCCAATGTGGACAATTTTTCCATAAGAATTGTTCAAGCCGAATACCATGGGTAGAATTTGATGACAACGATATTTGGTGGCGTTGATGGAAGTCTGACTGTCCTGAGCCTGGCTATCGTTATGTCTCTTTTGTCCAGCCATCTTTTTCTTCTTATACTATTTCTTGTCACCGAAAGAGAACTTCTACTTTAGTCTTGTGAAAGAGAACTGTTCTCTCTGTGCTGCAAGTACGCCGGCTTATATTCAAAAAAATCTCATTTTGGTGGGAGGCGAGACCAATGAGGAACAATCTCACGACAAGTGGATGACCAATAGAATCACTGGTGCTGTAGAGGGGATCCAATGAAAATCTGTAGGATTGCACTTTTTGGAAGCTGTGCAAGCTAAATATCCCCTTACTTTATCGTTTCACGTTTAAAAATTTTACAATATTATATTACAACTTAGCAACGAATTCTTCGACAATCTGATCATTTTTTCTTAAATCTGATGAGAAATTTTTGAGAAATAGCTCGATACCAAGACCATTAATCATATAATATCGGAACATGATACAATATTCGCCACAAGTATTAGAAAAGCTGCTTTGTAATCGAATGTGATTCCATCTGAGCTTCTTACAATTTCTCTGGATACTGTTTACGTGATCGGGGATGTATAGTTGTGCACCAAAACTATCAAAATACCAGCCAATACCATTTTTGGACACATATATCGCCACCCAGTGCATACCACGTCTCTTATGACTCTGTGTATTAAACACAAAGCCACATGGTTTTACCCATGTCATTGGAATTTGATCCGCCGGATAAACCCCCACTGCATGAGCTCTCATTTTTCGCAACTTCTGGAGAATATTCAGAGAATTCATTATTACAAAGATAGTATGTCGGTGAGAAGGGACGTTCTGCTGTTGTAGTTATAGTGCCCCCGACACCACGCGAATTTAGCCAGAGTTTCAGTTTGTAGGCGTTGTTGAGTGCACAGGTGTACTGGAGTGGGCAACGTTTGATTGAATGCTGCATACAATACCGTGCACAGTACGGCAATTTGCAGTAAGGAGGACACTCGTACGCCTCCTCTAAATTGATAACTTCACTTGTCGTAATCTTATTCGACAGTTTCGCCTTTTCCTATCCTCGCACTTAAATTTTATTTGCTTTTCTGCAAATATCATGCATAGTTTTGTAAAATTTGTTCAGCGAAACATCCCCATCGTACCAATCCAGACCATGATGGTGCAGTGTCAACTAATTATTCTCTCTTAAAATATCTTTCTTTAAAAATCTCGTAGTACAATTAGGCGCGATAATGCAATTTGCTGTGGCATCTAAATCTAATACTGCTAAGCCCACTTCTTTCGGTACAACTCGACCCTTGTTATCCTTGAAAAACTGAAAATCGATAACTAGATCCATTTCTCCGTTTGACTGCAGAGCTCAAGAAAGACGTATCGACTGGCACTAAGCTTGTATTGGTAGGTGGTTTTATTTGATTTTTAAAGAGCGCCATCTAGTCTCAACCACTGTAATCCACAAAAACTTGTCGTGACAAGTCAATCTCCAACAGATTGTCGTACTCAGCATAAATTATGCAATTTACAACAGTATCTAATGCGTCATCAAATCTTACGTCAATTCTCACACTACCTCTTCTGATTAAATTCCAATGAGTGTCATTGTTGGCCGATAAATCGGGTCAAATTGAATGCAAAAAGACAGTAGCCATTTGGGTATGCATCACGTGTTATCGAATTACCGGCATTTGAAAAATGTACCCCCATACCAGAGAAGAGTGTATGATACGCATCCACATACATCTTTGTTTTTTTGAAGTCAGGCTGCAGTGGTTTTGATGGGACTTGTACACCGTCCACAAACAAACACAAGAAATTGATATTGAAATTTTTAAAATTGAATGGATTGAGTTTTGTATCGCCGTTATAAGCCTTATTTTCAATAAATCCAATTATGATTCTTTTCGGCAATTGACACAGTATGACATTATCTATTGACTGTCCATGCACACCACTGTTCAACGTTAGGTTTTTCACCTCTACCCGTGTAAGCGGGTACTTTACTGTGACTTTAGAAAGCATTTTTTCGTGAGCCAATGAAATGCCTGGATTAACCCTTACGCGGCGAACAAATAGGGTCGCCTCGGTTATGTGTACAGTATACGTAGATTCGGGATCCATTAGACAGTAGCTGTCACGAGAACGCACAAGACGTACACGTACCTCAACCCCACCAAGTAGCAGTCTATCCATATTTAGCACATCCACGTGTAAATAGCCTAATAAATCAATTTTATTATTTGTCATAACTGCTTGTCGTTTAAAGAAACCTGCATTACCGTGCGACGTGGCCAATCTCGGGGAAATCTAAAAGCCTTCCTCGAGGCCCGAAGGCCCGCACAACTTATTTTTATTACGTTCTCTCCGCGATTCTCGGAGGAGGTTCCGCCGAATCCTCTCTCCCTCGTTCGGGTTACAAGGGGGGTAATCGGAATTACTACACCAACTCTCGTTAAACAATACTTTATTCACTCACCAGTCCTCTGATTCCATACAATCTCTACACATTCTCTCTCTCTCTCTCTCTCTCTCTCTCTCTCTCTCTCTCTCTCTCGCATACACTCTCTCGCAAGCACAGTCTCACTCGTTCGCCCTCACGCCCCTCTCACGAACGCGACCGCGATTTACAAACTCGTCTCCGAGCAACCTACTTCTCTTTCGCCTCGATGCCCGGATAGACGTTGGCAGCTCGGCTCGGGATGGCGGTTCCCTGGCGATGACCCATGGCGCGGCTTCTTCCTTCTCTCGTCCTCTCTGTTGAAGTCGCCTCAGAGTCCAGGTCGTCCTCTCGAACTGGCTGCTCGCTTCGTCTTCTTCTAGACGTCCCCACGACACCCTCGAAAACTCTCTACACCCCACAATAAAGACTCTCCACTCTCAAAATTCACCGACGCGTGTGTTCAGCTCGGGCTTCACACGAAAAAGTGGCGAGCGGGAGAAAACCGCGCTCTTGAGCGCTCGCTCTCGCTTCTCCCACCCCTCGGTCCTCCTCGCGCGCGGTCCCATCGCCGAAATCCCGACACATATCAGACTCGCACAGCTCGCCTTCCCCGCTCCTCGTTGCCCCGACGGCGCGAAGCTCGGCTCGGCTCAGCGATTGGCGCACGCGCTCTCCTCTCACGCTCTCTCTCTCACTCGCACTCATGCCTTCCCTATCCGCACTGTCGCAGCAGTGCCACTATTTACACATTCTCCATTTGCTCTTTACACATCTCTCCGCTTTCTTCTTTCTTCCTCGGTCTTCCTCTGCTCCGGCGATGATCCGTATCCTCGTGAATTGCACGCACTCACGATGTACCTCGGGCAAACATCACAGAAATTAGAAGAGCCCTGACGACTTAGCTGTCGCCAGTGGTTCTCCGCGCTTGGCTATTTCGCCTTCACGCGACGTGCAAAAGGCACCGTCGCAACCGGCATCAGTGTTATCCATTTTACCGGCCGTGTCGTCATACCACAAGACACTGCTCAAGTGTGAGTTTTTTACCGCTGGTCCGTAATTTAATAACGTCTCAATGTACGATCTGTATGCGTAGGCGTTATTTGGTGGTGATACTGGTTTTTGATTGAAAAATACATCCACTTGATTGAACAGAGAATGCATAAAATTATTCACAGGGCCAACGACTGGTGCTGACGCCCCCTTCTCTAATGGCTTCGTCAGTGTTATATTCACACGTAGACTCAGCATTGTATGCGCTAAATCTAGATATTCACAGTTTCCAGGGATCGTAAATTCTATTGGTGCTTGATCGGTGAATGACGAGATTGGCTTATACTGCACCCAATGAGAACTCTCAATTACCGTCTGTGTAGGTGGCAATTCAAAGAGTGATATCTCCGACTTCAACGAGTCACAAGAGTCAGCGTGTAGAAAAGCCATGTTTTTCGTTTAAAAAGAGAGAGTCTTTTATTTGACAAAGATATCTTTAGCTACTGCTGACGATGCTGCTTAAGTTGTAGATTTCTTTCTCTTCTTCTTCTTCTTTTTCTGCGTGGTTGTCACACTCCTACCAGTTCCACGACCAGAGTCTGACTGAGATTTTGTGTCATTTGTGTCTTCTTATATTTAGCTTTCTTTATCTTACTACCTCCCACCTCTTCCCCCTCCTGTTCATCCGGTGCCATGATTTTATTCATTATTTGTTCAGCTTTGCGCTTGAGATTATCCCCACCTTCGCGCACGCGCTTACTTAGCACTTCTCTAAAAGGCCTGTTCTCGTTCACCTCATCATCCATGATCTGTGCACTAGCACGAGCATCCTCTTTACCGACAGACTTAGCGCCACGCTTCACAAGAGGTAAAGCACCGCGAAATAAACCTTTTAAATAACTGCTAATACCCGCACCAGTCTGATATCGTCTACGACCAATTGTAACGTAATTATCCCCACCACCACCACCACCACCACCGTCACCACAGCCGATTTGTTGGGCAAGAAAAATACTGTAGTCAGGCATTTTTAATTTGTACGCTTAAAATGAAGTGTTACCGTCAACGCACCGTAGTCAAATGAGACAGGCTGTCCATGCTCGCCTCTTATATCTATCTCGATTGACTGAAAAGACAAGGACAACAAGGGCAGATACATTGGTGGGGTAAAGTTCTGAATTTGCATTCTGCCGTAAGTATAATCATGTAACTGAAGAGCAACAGCACGTAGCAGTCGTGAACAAACATCACCTGTCACGTAAGGCTGACAAATACTGCTATGAACCATCAGCACGCTCGGTAAATCATTTGCAAGATTTGCCGGTCCATTGCCGATAATGTAGCTGTCTTTTTTACCATCACAAGTTAATAATTCACCACTTTTAAAGCCTAATATTTCACACAACTTTTCAGATACAGAGAATGAGTGAGTACAGTCAACGCACTTATCCTCAGTGCAGATGCATTTGACTTTAATATAACCACCACAAGTTTTCACGAGCTTTAGCTGCAATATACATATTCACGCTAGATGGCGTCACTTTTATTGCGCTATGCCACGAATTGTTGTATGACTGTACAATGCCGTCCAGCACGTCAATGTAGCGTCTTGTGTTTAGATGTGTAACGCTTAACGAGCGCCATATGCGCTCGTTAAGAGTTCTGATAAAACGCTCGGCGACAGTTGCCTTAACGTCGGGGTCTCGCATAGCGCGGTAAATAATGTTTCTTTTTTTCAACAAATTCTGCATTTCGCGTCCAATGAATTCTTTGCCCTTGTCCGTTTGAAAGTACATAGGCTGTCTGCCATCATTTAGCTGTAAAATCTGCTCCAGATCACTGGCCACATTTTTAGCCGTTTTAGCACGAAGTGGCTCAACCCACGCGAACTTTGTAAGCACATCAATGACCACCAGTAAGTAGCTGTATTGATCATTATACGTTTTGAGAGAGCGAGGGTCAGCTAAATCAGCCTCCCACAACTCGTACGGACTGAAGACGCGGTAAAAGCGACGAGGAAAACGATATCGCACCATTTTATGTATTGTGTGCGCATCCTGACTCTCAAGCCACTCTCTCACCTCGTTCGAGCGAAATTTCTTGCGTGTGGTTCACACAAGCCTGTCTCCACCAGCGTATGCTGACGGAGCTGGCAAGCCATAGTACAGTTTTTCAAGCTTGTTCTCCATTCGTTGACTGTCTCCTACCAACTAATCTCGACCTCTTTCTCCTTGTGCGTTTTATAGCACGTCTGAATCGTCGATAAACCTTATTAAAAGTGATTTTACCGACCATACACAAAACAGTTAATAAAGCAACGCTTTTCTCCTCACTACCTGACGACTCAGATAGCATACGTGAAAAAGCACGCTCAGCCAGTCGACGATCGGCTTCGGTATGTCCCCCACTACCACCACCACCACCACCACTGCCGCCACCATTACCACTACCACCCGCTCCACCACCACCACAGCCATTATTGCGCGAATATGCGATATCGTGCTCGAGACAGGCTCTATCCAGAGGGTTTCTGCCGGTCTCACCGCGCGCCAGTCTCTCCTCAAGATGAGTACCCGGTCCGAGAAACTGGTATCCCGGTATATGCATCTCGAAAGGCATTAGGTTGATTAGCGTGTCCAGCACACTAGGTGACTCTGTGATTTACTGGTGTTTACTCTTTGTGATGTTGCCATCTTATATAACCGAGTTTGGGTTCTTTTAGTACTAGTTGTTTTTTAGCAGGTGGAGCTACAGATCTTATTGAAGTATCTACCGTAGTGTCGACTGCTGCTGCTGCTGTTTGCACGACTGCTACCACCTCGTTTTCTCTTTTTATCGCTTGCCGAAGGTAAGTCATCAGGCTTCCCCTTCAGGGAGCTCATTTGCGCGCACACGCGCGCGCGCGGTACGAGCCTCCGAAGGTTAGCTATAAGGCTCGCCCCCTCCGGGAGGCTTGTGACGCGCGCGAGCAGTTAGTGACGGCTAGTTCTGGACTGGGTAAGTTATTATTATTATTATTAAATATAGAAAAAATTGTATTAGGTTAATACTTTCTAATCGTCATTTTTTTCCCCTTTGTTTGAGCTACATACCCGTACGGGTAACTCTTATCGTCGGTAACAAAACGACGTTTAGAGTAGACAGGCTCACAGACTTTACATTCTGCGCATGTGACCACATCATGCAGCGCTGTACGTCTAATCGCATCAAATGAGACAAATGTCGGTGGTATTTCACCACTCAGAAGTTTTCGCACAGATTCAAAATTGATCTTTTCCGATGCTGATGCATTCAATCTTGTACCCTTGATCTTGCATACATACGATTCACAACCGTCAGGTGTTTTATACTTATAGGCATAAAATTTTGGTCCGCCGGAGACAAAGGATGTGATGTATGTGCCTAACCCATAGCCCGCCAACTCGGCAGTGAGTTGTCCTAAAAACGGCCCCGTTGACAGCTCATACTCGCATCCGTTCTCTCGGCTCACATACACTATGGAATCTGTGTCATAGGACAGCACGCGTTCTCCCAGTGGCTCGAGCTCGGAGAAAAGCTTGAGCCGAGCCAGAGCAGTAGCGTAAGCAGCGATAACCACGTTGCACTGTGGTGACGGCTCAATTTCTGCATCCTTGTCATTATTTGCCCAACTAACGTAGAGGATTTCATAGTTGGCCGGTAGTATAGAATTTACAACTTTATCGGGGCTATTTAGTAGTTCGAACAATCTTTGCGGGTCTCTTACTATCTCGGTTTTTGTCATGTTTTCGCGCTGCCCAAACTTGCCCCACAATGAGTTGAGACATAGCTTTGCCACGGAGCGTAGACCAGCATTGAATTTTATCCGACTTTTGTCTAGTTTTATTCCCTCCTCTTGCTCAAAGTTCTGAATATAGCGATCTATTGCTTGCTCATCGTCATTTCTACACTCTGGTGGGTATCCCGATGCATAGGTCTTTTCCGCGAAGAATTTATTAATGCACTCGTGAAAGAGACCTCCTTTACACGAGCGCTTGTCGAATTGTGTAGTTTTATACGACCATATTTCAAATACCTTAGTGATTACGTAGCCGAATTCCACGGCTTTTTTAAGCTCGTCAGCCACCCAGGTACCGACAAAAACGCGCGCGTTCACGTCTTCTTCGTGCTTACAGTCCTCCTGACACATGGACTCGGTACACGATCTACATAGCGAAAATAGGAGCTTATTATGCATTTTTACGGGTAGAATAGGATGGTAAAGATTTATCGGCGGTAACACATACCACATCAGCAGACCATCAATCTGGCTGATATCGTTTTCGGATGACCGATGGGATAGCGGCCATATTTACAAATGTACGGGTATAATGAGCATACATCGACATATTTAATTTTTTCATTAGCGCGAATATCGTATGATTTTACCGTGTTACCCGTGCGACCACCGAAAAATGCATCTCGCGGATTAAGTTGTGTATGCCAGTCTTTTGTGACCTCTTTGTGACCACTTCTCAATGAGACGGTACCCATGTCTCCTAATTTTTCCCGAAACTCTGACTTGTAAGTGTTCTGTCATACCGCTCGTCCATACTCTCGCCATTAATGATTAACAAATCACGACCGTCAGTATAGCAGCGAATACAACCATGCCAATAACACCCGTAGAACTGCAGCACGACTTTCTCATTGTTTTCTAACACGCAAAATCCATCCACCAGAAGACCTTCGGATTATTTATTGGCTCGACGATAGCCACCCGACGGTATAATCCCGATTGTATTTTTTTTCAAAAATTGTCTACGGTACACGCGCATACACGACGACGCGATAGTTACGCACTCTAGGAAGGGATCTGTCGAGCCGCATTCGATAAATGTCTTTCTGAAGACATGCTAGTCTCAATATCTTAACGTCCTGCCTACAATACTTGATGATCTCGTTTTGAAAATCAAAAATGTAATTTTGTCCTTTTCTATCGGCGTACCACTCTAAGAATGTTTTTCGCTCCTCAACACCCATCGAGTCGGGTGAGTTGCTCTCTACGGGTGGCATCTCGCCCACATAGTTCTGATTGTCCGGTTCCCTTCTCAATACCGCCACCAAGTCCGTAAGCTTTCGGTAAAGCGCTCAATGCCATATGCAAATAATTCAAACTATCGAGAAACTTTATGTGGGCAAACTTCATCATAATTATTTTTGACCCGTTTAGAATTACGGAAGGCATTTCACGGAAATCTTTGCGTCCCACCAAATATTTCAGCACGAACTGTGCGTTGAATCCTTGAGCATTGTGCGCGATACAGATCACGTCTGCAATATTTTTTCTACGATTCAAGGCTAAGTCTACCAGCTGTTTAACCGGATCATCCTTGAACACATGCTCTCGCACCCCGCAAAAATTGCACGACTCTGAAATATTTTCGTTATCCAGGCATGCACTGCATACCTGCTGTACTACACACAGATTGGCAACGTGTATATGTGTTTTAGCGTCCCCCAGTACGGGCTCCGACTGCTGTGTCTCGAAATCGTAAAATATGTATAGAGTCTGTTTTTTCGTGCTGCTGCTGCTGCTACTACTATTAGCCGCCTGCTGACGCGTTTCAGCTAAGGGTCGCATAAAACAAAGATGACCGATTGGCTGCATCAGCTTACAAACTTTACAAAAGACTGTATCGCAAATATGCGAGGTTGTATCATTGCTGGGCGTTCTAATCATTCTACAACACCTCGTACAAATTTTTAAACTCGCACACACTGTATGATTCTTATCAAATGACCCTGGTTTCAGATGCTGCGAAAGACACAGCTGACTGAAAAAGATTCAATTGCAGTGTGGACACACCACATGCCTGTCAGTTTGGTCACGTTTACAAGGTGGTTGCTGCAGACAACTATAACACTTGTTCGCACACATATGATTCTTTTCATTTGTCACTTTTTTATTGCAAGGTATGCAATACCCCCTGCTTCCAGCCGCAGCTACCAAGTTCAAAATAGGCTGATAATGTCGGCCACTCTCGTAATACATAATACGCGGAGTATACCTAACAGTATTGCCGACATTATGAACATATTCTGAGCCATCGTGTATAGGTTTTTCACCTCGAGCAAAACCTTGAAATGAATAGACTACTATTGCAACGTCTAAACACGCGTAGTATTCTTGAAAAAGTTTTATCTCGGGTATCCCACAGCCGGTCTCGGGTATAACAACTCTAGCACTGTTAATGAACTGTATAGCCTTCTTTTTTTGCCATTTGTCATTACATTGCCTGATTCTGTCCCACATTTTCTGCAGATACGCCGTGCGAACGTCATCGCGGATAGCATGAATATGCGCGCAAACAAGCGATCGAGGCAGACAGAGATTATTCGTATTTTGAATGGATAAAATAGATCGTTTGACCCGACCATCCCCTCGAGGCACGGACACACTATTAACAATAACTAACAGTGTATTATCAATTTCAAAGTCCGTGTTGCTCTGTGTCACACTCTGCATTATCTCAGCCATTTCAACTGCGCTCAGTTCTCGCACAAATCTATATGAAATCCACACTACGCCCTGTCTAAATTGATCCGAGTTTATTGTTATACCGACAAAGTCGTCGGGTGTTGTGGTCTCGCACACATACCTGTACAGATCGTGCATAGTGAGCCCTAGCCACTCTACGACGTCTGCATTCTGCGGTGGTCGCCTGATGGTGATCAGCGCCTTACGACTATTCAGACGGAAAACCGGTATTATCTCTGAAACTCCCGATGAATAACGATGTGCTGTCTCGGCGGCTGTTCAACGCCAGCGCCCTCCTGCAACCATAATACTAATTTATATTTTTTTTATTAATTTCCGCACTTTACATTTTTATTCTTGTGGTAATGTGCATGTGAGAGAGCTCTTACATTCATCATCATCATCATTATCATCATGATCATCAGTACCGCCAGATACACGCTCTGTGCTACTGTGTCCTGATGTTTCATCGTCGTCGTCGTCGTGGCTCAATCTGCGATATATCGACATCCGTAGCCGTGGTAGCAGCAGCATTCGCGACGATGGATTCTGTCGGTATATCAGCAGCATCAGTAGCAGCAGTAGTAGCAATAGCAGCAGCAGCAGCAGCAACAGCAGCAGCAGCAGTAGCAGTAGTAGCAGCAGAAGTAGTAGTACCCTCATTGGAACTACCTGTATCTGCGGAGGCTACGTCGACTGATGTCTCGTCAGCTTCCATCTTGACAACTACGGCAGTAATACTGGTCGTGTCTGCTGCTACTGCTGTAAGGTCCAATGGCATCTCGTTCTGCTCCCACTCCTCATCATCTAGCTATACGAGCGCAATCAACGCATCTCCTTCAGTATCAGCAATCAGTTCATCAAGATCTGGGTATTCAGATTTCACGATCAAAAATACGCTCACAACGAACTCTTACACATGCTTTATAAGTTATTATTATTTTTTATTAACACGACGTCTATGCAACGTATACTCACGTCACTAAGCCATACGTTCTTGTGTAGATTAAAATAACGCCTGAAGTATATATTTTTAACTGTGTGTTCGTGCGCGCGTGTGTGTGTGTGTGAGTGCGTGTTTGTGTGCGCACATGTGTGTGATATTTATGTAAGTTGCGTGTGAAATGAATCTGCCGGACCAATAGTTTAGGAGATATGGGCGATCGATTATTTCAAATATCGATTTTCATCGATATCTCGGAAACGGTGAGAGCTACGCAAAAACGGACAAAATTTTGGGGGCTTACTAAAGGGGGGTCGTACTCTTGGGGACCTACCTAATGGTACATAGTTCGAGCCGATTTATCGACATTACCAATCGATCAATTTCCAAAATTTGTTGTTTTAGACTCGCAACAGGGTGCGTTGCGTAGCTCTCGGAGTGTACGTAAAAAGGTTGTTATGTTTCGAAAATATCTGATCAATAGTTTCGGAGATTTGGCCCCCCTAATTTCGAGGATTTGTACACGTACATATTAGGCTAGTAGAAGCCCGAGGAAGTGTACTTGAGATTATATTTTTGAAGGTCATTATCAGCTAAATACTCTGTACTTCTTAAATACGTACTGATCACAGAGAAAAATAGTAGGAGAGAGAGAGAGAGAGAGAGAGAGAGAGAGAGAGAGAGAGAGAGAGAGAGAGAGAGAGAGAGAGAGATTAGATTAGATTAGATTAGATTTATTTGCGTACATTGTATTGTACAATAGAAAGAATCAGCATTATGCAGTTAAAGTAAAAATAGTAAGTTGTGTGTAGAAGTTTAAATATAAATTAGAAGTAAAGTAAGTTGAGGCGTGTGTAGAGTAAGTGTAGTGTAAAAGTGTACTGATAGTGAAGATGAATAGTATGAGAATGAGTAAGTGTGTGCGTGTACATGAATGTCTATGAGTTATGTGTTTTCGAGTTTAAAGTAGTAGTCTTTAGCAAGCCTTTTGAAGGTGACAGTAGATGAGGTGTTTCTGATGTGAGATGGCAGGCTATTCCATAGGTATGAGGCGCTGATATGAAACGAGTTCCTCAGCGTCACAGTCGCGAAGGCAGGTATTTCCAGAGGTGTCACCTCACCCCTCACAGGCCAGGGCGAGACGCGGAAGTCGAAAAAGGCCAGTACGTATGATGGTACGACCGTGTTAAACATTTTACGAAGGAAGCAGACTGTGAAATACTTCCTGCGTCCAGCAGTGGTTAGCCACTGCAGCTCCTGCCTGTATGGGGAGATGAGCTCATCTCTCCTTACACCGTAGATGTACCGGATTCCTGTATTCACGAGTCTCTGTAGTTTTAAGTCGAGTTCCTGCGTCAAGTCACAGTATGCAAGAGAACAGTAGTCGATTAGCGGAAATGGGAGTGCCTGCACAAGATGTTTACGCAATCTGAGGTTGGTACTCTTTCTAAAAAAGTAAAGCCTGAATATTAGCGAGTGAGCACGTTTACACACTTGTGTAACATGCTCCTTCCATGAGAGTTTAGAGTCAAGCACTAATCCCAGATTACGCACAGAGGACTCAAAGCTGACCTGGGCACCCCCGATATTAATGAAAGTGTTGGCTGTAGAGGGAAGTAGATTTATGTAGTAGCGGGAGCCGAGGACAATTGCTTTGGTTTTAGTAACATTAAGTTTAAGTTTGTTTTGCGCAGCCCAGCCCGTTATCCTCTCGGCATTAGCACTCATCTTGTCTGATAAAGAATCGAGCTCCTCTAGGTGGCAATGACTGTAGATCTGCAGGTCATCCGTGTAGATGAGATGGGAAACAACAGAAACCGATGTCATTGATGTACAGAGCGAACAGCAGGGGACCTAAGACGGAGCCCTGCGGGACGCCGATGTTAAGACGCTGCAAGGAAGAGCGCTCGCTACTGTCACCAACGACAGCCTGCTCTCTTCTAGTGAAATAGGAGGCAAACCAGCGGATAACCTGCTTAAAGAAGCCAAAAGTTGTTAGCTTTCTCAGGAGCCGGACGTGGCATACAGTGTCAAATGCCTTGCTAAAATCAAAGAGCAGAAGGAGTGTCACTTTCTTTTGTTTATCCCGACCCTGACATCATCAGTTAGCTTAATTAGGCCAGACTGAGTGCTGTGGCCGGTGCGGAAGCCTGTCTGATAATTGTCTAGTAAGAGCCTTGATTCAAGGTATTGCGAGACCTGCTTGTGCACCAGCCACTCCAGGGCTTTGGAGAGAAAACAAAGAAGTGAAATCGGGCGGTAGTCAGTCAGGGCTGTTGGTGAACTGACTTTGTTGAGTGCACGCACCAGTGACAATTTCCAGGCAGATGGGAGCGAGAACTGGCAGTGCTTTTAAGATAACAACCTGGGGGATGCCGTCGCTTCCCCTCGCCTGGGTGTCGAAGTGCGACACTGCACTCAACACGTCCGATTCCTTATAGGGCTGAACTCGAAATGTTCCGGGAGGTCAAGACTTTCCAGGGTTAGAAGATAGTCCTCAACAGCAGGCGCTAGCGGATCATTGGAGATCGAGCTAAAGTGCTCGTTGAGCTCATCTGTGCTAAAGTGAGGTGGTAATGGGGCCTTAGTGGCGGAAATTCCAAGTTTCTCCAGCTCTTTCCAGATCTCGGCGATATCAGTCAAGGTTGACAGGCGTGAATAGTAATAATCCAGCCTGGCTTCCTCGACCTGTTCATGAGTATAGTCCCTAGCTTGTCTGTATAAGCAGAGATCTGAATCAAGCCTGGAGTTCCTGAAACGCCTGTATAGTCTATCCTTCTCGGATACAAGGTCACGAAGAGCCGTGGAGAACCACGGGTGACGCTGTTTTTTAGGTGTTACAGTCCGTGATGGGGCGAGATGATTAATGACAATCACACAGTTGGAGGACTGCTCTTATCGCCTCCTGACCTCTGCCAATTCGCTGCGCAGACTACAGATCTCCGCAGCACCCGGCATAGTACTGCTGCTGTCCTGCTGCGTTGTCAGGATCCTCGACGAGAGGTCTTCTATTTGTGCCTGCAACTCAGTGATGGTGGACTCATAGGATAGAGAGAGAGATGTATATGCTGACATTACTTTTCCCGAATTCATACACTTTGCGTAAAAAGTTCATCTGAGTATCCTAGCTGCGGGCGAAAACTACCGTTCACGTAAACTCGAGATATTTTTTGGTCATCTGATTATTGTAGAGACCAAGTTTCCACACATTTCACACTTTTTAATAAATCGGAGATGCACTAAGTCGAAATATAAGATATGAAGATGATAACTGGCGACTTCTGTTTCACGGTTTTGACAAAATGTGCCAATGCAGGGCCTTTTGAAACTAAAAAAGTGGTGGTAAAAGTGTGTGACGGGGGACGAAAATCAGCGCAGCCTCTTCATTCCTTGACCAACTCTCTCAGAGCAATCAAGTATAAATTTATTATTTTTCAAAAATGCGAGTACTAAGTGTCTCGGAAATCAATGTACGCGCGCGGGGTTACCGCTAACGTATCGGTTCGCCACCACCATCACCATCAACAACGCACGACCCGATGCTGCCTCAATATTGCGAGGACAGGGCTGCTGACGAGGAGGTGGCTGCAATAATGGCGAGTGTCAGCCCCATTAACGTGGCACCACTCGTCATGTTTGCTGTGCATGGGTCGCCACAACTGCTGTTTCCCGAGTTAGGAGTCGTCGCTGACAACGAGAGTGTCGTGGACGAGGAAGAGGAAGAGGTTGCCCGAGTATGGGATGCCCAGGAGGCAGCGGAGAATGCCAAAATAATTTTTGCCCGGCAAGGCGAGGCTCAGGCTTTGGCGCAGGTGGAGGAGGAGGAGGAGGAGGCTGCAAGGGTGCGTCTTCTCAGGGATGCTGAGGCGGAAGAAAATGAGAGCACGGAAGAAGAAGAAGAAGCCAGCGAAGAAGAGGGTTAGGAGGAGGTGGTCCATGACTCCGGTGTCGACAGCGACGATACGGATGACCCGATGGACGAGAGCAGTAGTGCCAGTAGTAGTAGCAGTAGTGATGACGAGGACGTGCCGTACGATCCCGGAAGAGACCCTGAACGAGAAGCTCGTTTGCATCGTCTTCTCGGGCTCCAGAAGCGTTTATGGTGCGTGCGACAAAAAATACTGCGATTGAAGAGTAAGCAGAATCTCCACAAAATAGAACAAAAAATTAAACATGTGCGGGAGCGTCGAACGCGGCACATGCGTAGTTTGACACAAGAGCCACGACGAAACCTCCCAGCACTACAAGTGGAACGCCCGCGTAAAAACAGGGACTTCTGCTATGGATGTGGGCGATTTTACTTGGTGCAGCGTGTGCGGTGGTGGTGGCGTTACGAAACATGCGGATTTTGGCTGTGTCCCGATTGTAGTGAAGATCCGCTGCATTGTCAGCGGAACGAAATAATTTAAAAACTAATTAATCGGCATAGCTTAAGTTCTAGTGTTAGTGTTAGTATATAAGTTTATTATAAAGACTAATAATAAAAAACTCTTAAAAACTTTGTGATAAAAATCAGCAGTATCAATGCTACCCGGAAAAATAAAGGTAAATATTTTACATTATATTTTATTAAAAATATTATATATTTCTCTCTCTCTCTCTCTCTCTCTCTCTATCTCTCTCTCTCTCTCTCTCTCTCTCTCTCTCTCTCTCTCTCTCTCTCTCTCTATCTCTCTCTCTCTCTCTCTCTCTCTCTCTCTCTCTATCTATCTCTCTCTCTCTCTCTCTCTCTATCTCTTTCTGCGTGTGTGTGTATAAGAAGTTCCGGCATTGGTGAAATTTTCGCCAGTCACCTGCTGACCGCCGGAGCGCTAGCAATATGGAAAGTTGCTCCGTCGTTCTACCGTCCTCGTCGCTCTCTGAAGTGTCACGAAAAGTCGGAGGCACTTTGGATAGAAAGAGGGAGAGTGGGGGGTGCTCTCTCCAAAGTACAAATGGCACCATGGAGAGTAAACAACCGTGACCTTGATTTTCACCTCCCACTGGCTCGGGGTGGGGGGTCAAGGTCGGTTTTTGTTTACCTTCTCCATGGTGCCTGGATACTACTGACTACTCACTGACATATCACTAACATATGTGTCAAATGCTATAACAAAGAAAGTTGTACACATGTGTTCTAGATAGCGAGCAGTAAGCTCTGAAAGTTCAGGATCTACAAAGATATTTCCATATCAGTATGAGATCTAGTTATCAGAGACGATACCTGGACTACTTGACATTCTATACAACTACACAGAAACTTGTGAAGTATAAGGTGATAGTATTTGCTAGTCTTGGTTCACACTTTCACATTGAACTCTAGGGCTCCAACGTCAAAATTTTTATAAAGGTGTTGATATCAAGATCAAACTGGTATCACTTACAGCAACAAAAAATTAAATTATTATAACTAATAAACATACAAAATTTGAACCCTCTGTCTAGGTATGAAAGTTTTTAAATGAAAAAGAATACAATACAAGTCATCGTAATCAACAAAATGTTGTATTTTCTTACGTTTATAATCTGTCGCTAAAGGGCTATAATTTTGTATGTTAATTGGTTTAATGGTATTGGAATAAAAAAAAGTTGTCTTTGCCGTAAGTGATACCAGCTTGATTTTCATATATTAACACCTCTAAAATAATTTTGACGTCAAAGCCATGAAATTCTATGTGAAAGCTATCTATGACATTGGCTATCTCGCTGGCTATCTTGACACACAAATACCACTTATTAAATTGTGAAATTTTATACAAAAAATGATATAAGAGAATAGTATATGGCAGTAAGTAGTCTGTTCATTTATACATGTGTATATATGTATAAGGTTAGGTTATGCCACTCTTAGTATACAACTTTTAAAACTACACTTAACTAATGATAAATTGTGTATGTAGAAAACTGAAGTAGATTTTCAATTCAATGTAACTTAAAACATTAAACACGTCCTTTTTTAAAATTAATATATATTTTTCGCATGTATCTTTAGCACGTACTAAATACTTGCAATTTGCCTGGTAATTCTTATTTTTCACACACTTTGGCATACTATGGCACACATCAATTTTTTAGAAAATTTTATTTTTGGCACACTGTTGCACAGTTTAACATAGATTTGCATACTATGCCATAGTGTACTATAATGTGCAGTAGTGTGCCACAAAATTTTAAATTTATAAATAGATGTACGCTTGCTGTGCTATTGTGTGCCATAGTATACGAAAGTGTACCATAGTGTGCCATACTGTTTCACTTGTCCGAATTTGACTACTTTAACATACTTTGGCACACTTTGGCACATCTAATTATTTCCACTAGGGTTGTTATTGACATGCTTGCACGCCTATTTTTATATATTTATTTTTGTAAGCAAGTGTTTACATAAATTATTTTTATTTTAAAATATTAAATGATATTTTATTATTTAAAAATGAAATATGTTGATAAATTGTTGTTGTTGTTGTCATTACTTTTTATTTTCCAGATCTTAATCATTGTATTTTGAACATGAAATCATATTAGTAGCCGTAGCTTCGTATTACACTAAAAGAACTTGTAAGTAGGTTGATATATTTTTATATTGACTCTTTTTATTATTAACTTAGCTGATGATTTTTATTTTAAGGTTCATACGCTTAAATTCAATTAAATAGCAGGATAGCAAGATCAGATTTTCTATTAAGGAAACTAGTGATAACTGATTTCAGAGATTTTGTATAATTTGTGATACTTTTTTTTACAACTTATCGATCTCTTCTATAACTTTTATAAGCGAATGATATTAATTATCATTTAATAAAGTTTTGAAGAAAACTAATAATTTCTTATGCATTCATTTTTTTCCTTTTTGTCCTTTATTTACCTTTTTTACACTGCTACCTATTATCTTAATCCTACAATAATCACCAGTAGCCATAGCCAAAGCCATTAAAAACCATAGCCAAAGCCATTAACAGCCATAGCCATTAGTCATTAACAGTCATAAACAATAGTTATAACCTTTATCAGCTATAAATAGCCATATATAGCATAGCAACTGTCGTTTTAATCGTAATAAATGTTAACTTATTTGAACCTAAATATATTTTTTTAAATACCAAATTGAAACCAAGCATAGAAATATATTTTGTTTAAGATTTAATTTTAAATTATTATTATTCCATTTGAATATCGAGAGCCTTAATCATTTATCATCAATTATTTTTTATTATATAAAAATTATTTTTATAATAGTATTTCGTAAGACTAAAATATAAGAAAATAAACAGTAATATTCCTGAAAAAGTCCCACAACATGGACAACAACGCATAACAGTAGGTGATTTACTGGAACATTCAGATATTGATTATTTTTTATTATTACTAATTGCTTTTTCAAAGTATAAGCCTTTCTCAACTTTGCTTTTACATGCAGGTTTTGTTTCTCAAATTCCAAGAAATCAAAAACATATACAGCAGTAAATTAACGAAGATGCTTAGTCGCGTGTATTTTTTCCCGCTGAACACGAATCCACCCTTAGTTTTGGCCTCTGGGGCGACCTTTCATCCATAACCTCAAAAAAACAGTCCCAAAATGCATTATTACGTGTACTGTATACAACAAATTAAAAATAGTAAAGAAATTTAAAAATTAATTTACTAAGAGTGTGGTTGCCGCATCTGAAAAAAGTTGCATTAGTCCCACTCAATATGTCAAAAAAACGCAAAAATCCATACTTGTGTTACAAAAAATATGGTGTGCATCAAGGGCTTAGTGGGCTTTTTGGCCTCGTGTCTCATGTGGTTGCAGTACTCGTCTGCGGCTCGTAAACGATCTATCTCACCTTGACTCGTACTGCAAACTCCACACTCGGCCTAAAATAGCCACTTTACGCCCTTGTTACACAATATACTAGTTTAGCAGATAAAAATCTAAAAGAATAAGTTTCTCCTTAAATTTTTTGAACACTTTTGCGGGTCTCAGACACGTAATAATGCAGTTTTGGACTGTTTTTTTGAAGTTATGGATGAAAGGTGGCCGCAGAGGCCAAAACTAAGGGTAGATTCGTGTTCAGCGGGAAACAATACACGCGACTAAGATTTTTCCCTAATTTTCTGACCACTTTTGCGAGTCTCAGACACGTAATAATGAATTTTTGGACTGTTTTTTGAGGTTATGGACGAAAGGTGACCAAATAGGCCAAAACTAAGGGTGGATTCGTGTTCAGCGGGAACAAATACATGCGAATAAGTTTTATTATTAATTTTTTCTCTGCCCCTGCAAGTTTTAAGAATATATAACTGTTATTCCGTAGTCATTTTCGTGTACTGTCGGAGCTGCGCCAGTCCACCATTTTGAATTTCGCAAAATGGCCACTCAGTAATGGAAACTAGATATAATAAGCTACATTTTAAGCCCGGGCAGGAATCATTTCGAGCCTCTGATTTTTGGACAGAGGCGGTGGTCGGTTTCAAAATGATATATATATACATCGCCTGTACGACTGCATTCGTGTATTCATACAGACGACGTATACCAAACCCGATTGCGACATTGCCAAACCGATCGCCGAACATCGGAGCGAGTGCTTTGACCTACGAGTCAGCATTTCTTATACGCGCGTATTACTGACTTACTTTTGTATATCGTCGTTGCACGTCAGGTGTTGATTGGTCAATCGTTGCCGCGTTTCATGTAATTTCACAACTCCTTGAATCTTCACCGAGGCTTTAAAAAGCCAGGAAATGATCTACGGAGCGCCTTTTGTATAAGCAACCTGTCGTCGTGTAGCTGTACCCGGTTAGAGAGTACGAGTGATATACCTCTGTACGCATCGCCTATTGAGTGCCTAGGAAACACTCAAACTCTGTGTACAAGTTATAGTAGAACTCCTTGTTTTCTGGTTTGAGAGTCTGCATCGTGCAACAGGCGAAGGGCCCGTCGATAGCAGACCGGCGTTAGTGGGAAACCATAGAGCAATTTAGATTAACAGTACATAAATTAGCCACGAGTAATCGTGTAGAGTAAGATAAATTAGCATCTGTCGTGCCACGAAGGACTATCTAGTTCCAGGTTACAAATTAGAACGAATATACTGTAAGTTAAGTTTAATTGTACCAACGTAAAAGTAACTATAAGATACAAACGCACTAAGCAATAACATCTTGTGAGAAACTGTATTGTCCGCTGAGTCTTGGGTTGTCTCCAATAAAACAAAGATAACAATTTAATCAGTTTCTACAATTATTATTCTATTAATTAAGAGTAATCCATAAAACAACCTAAATCCTAAAGAAGTAAATAGAATGATAACCAAGTGCCTACAACATCAATAGTCACAAAGGTAAGAACTCCAGGACATCCACGACGTCCGCGCGTAGGTATAAAAGCGGGCTCAGTATCGTCCACTAAAAGCGGACAGACTACAGTCCGCGCACGAGAGTGTCCGAGCATGTCCCACCAAAGCGACAGTCACGTGTCCACTTGTGCTTTTAGATATATATCATATATCTTGATATCCAGTCCATCCATTCAATTCAAGTATCTCTAGTAACAATAAAGCTCTCGAGCTTATGCTAGTTCTAGCAAATAAATATTTATTTGTAAAACTCGCGCAGCCCGTATCTCTATCAAATACGATCTTTACAAGAGCAATTTTTCTCTGGCTAATTTTCGGAAGTGTATAGTGTCATAGCATCGAGAATAAAAAGTTAGTGTCGCGAAAATAAAAGCGAATAAAAACGGTGCGGTTAGTGAGAGGAATCGGCAAAAGCCGCGAGAGAGACAAAAGCGCGCGAGCGTCCGCCGGCGCGAGCCTGCATGGGCCGATTCCGAGAATCGGAGAGAAGCGTGAAGTGTCGAAAGGCACATGTCAGAGTCAAACACGCGGGCAGTTGACTCTCTCTCTCACTCTCGCATACAAAACCAAAACAAATCCAACTCGGATAAAATTGCTCGGAAACCGCGTACACTAAACACACACACACACACACACACACATATATATATATATATATATATATATAGAGAGAGAGAGAGAGAGAGAGAGAGAGAGAAAAGGAAAAAAATTAATAGAAGGTCCTGGTTAACGTATACTAAGATACGTTATGGTTTTTCAGACGCGACATAATGAAGTGAATTTTTTTTCTCATTTAATCAAACAAATCTAATAATACACATCTCACTCCAAATTAGAAGATAATAATCTCAGAGTTATCCGAGTATAAAACAAATTAAAAGAATTCAGAATGTTTAATCCTTGTTAACATTCAGACGCACTCGGATTAATAAAGAAAACACACCTCAATAGAAAAGTTCAATGAAACGGCGGTGCAGTGAATTTGAATTTTCTATACAATATATATAAAAATAAAACTACACCGACTTTAGTGTCTTCTTTGGCGACATATACATGTGCGATCGCCCCCTCGTAGACTATTGGGTGAATTGCGCTGCGGAGTCGGGGAGACGCGAAGCTAGTGTTTGATATTCAAGCTTTGTTTTGACTTGCAGTGTGGTCTAACTCAGCAAGAAATCAAATTAAAATTATCAAAGAAAGCATCCATTTTCTATATATCATTTTAGAAAGAATCAAAGAAGATGTCAGAGGATAATCAAAGTGAAACACTTGAAATTCAAAATCAATCACAAGGTAAAGTTTTTTTTAAATCAGAATATAAACAATTAAATTAGAGTTAGAAGCATAGGCCTATATCTGTAGAAGAATATTTTCATAAAATAAATAAATAAAATAAAACCAGAAGTGAAAGCTAATCAGAGAAAATTGTTTATTCTTGTAACTGTATCAGAAGGTTACACCCCCGGGCACACCTCCAAATACAGACAACAGAGCAATGAGCAGCTTTTCACCTGATCTGGAAATTAGGCTGAGGATAATGGAGGAGTCTTATGAAAGACACTTAAAAATTATAAACCAATATGGAGAAATAATAAAAACTCAGACTGAGACGATTCTTGACCTGAAAACTTCAACTGACACCATGAACAACAAGGTGGAAGAGATCTTAAAACAACTTAAACATTTAACTTCAGATGTAAATAACCACCCTGCCAGCTCCACATTTAAAGCATCAGACGAAACAAACACAAACTCCAAATCAGGAGATGTATCAGACGACAGAACCGTATTGGGTAAACTTAATAAAACGTTCAAAGAACTCAGACGCTCTTTTAACTTAAATGAGCCTAATCCTAAATTAAAAATAAAGAGAGATTACAAACTGATGAAACAAACACCACTAAACACATGGTTAGATAACTTGTACACTGAATTAAAAGCAAACGACGCCTTACACATATTAGATGAATCAATTCAATCAGACGGACTTGATTCAGAAGATTTAGAAGACAAGAATGACTTAGCTCGTGATATAATAATAAGTTACTTAGACACTTACTATCACAACAAGATTTTAAAAATTAAAGACCCGAAACAAATAGTAAAATACATTAGAGAATTCAGAAGAGCTGAATCTAATATTACCGATTCTTCTGTCAGAGAAAAATTTGTTCAGTTTGTTTTATCTGATTTAAGTAGTGTAGGTAAATTTAGGCTTTTGAATTTCGCGCCGCTGCGCGCTCTCCGTTGCGACGTTGAGAGCGCGAGCGGATGCGTCGAGTTGCGCGCCGTGAGGGTTTTTACGCCAAGGAAAGTGCCTTTTCTGTATCGCGAAATCGTGTGTGTTTATTAAAAAGAACCCTTCACTCACTCAACCCTTTCCTTTTGTCGGAACTCACTCTGAGTTCTTTCCCTCATTTTAAATTAATATTCAAAATTATATCGCTCAAACATGAGTAATAAAGAGTCGGTTAATGCATATTGCGATCGCTTTGAATCGATTATAAGAGAATTTAAAACATGCGAAACAAGAACACCTCTGACAAAGGAAGAGAAAAGGTCAGCATTTTTAAAAGCAGTCTCTAAAAATTATAAAGAATCAGATCAACTAATATGATCAAACTTCAAGCAACAAAATCAGAAATGAATCTAGACGACATAAAAACTTTCTTGCTACAGCTGGAATCAGACAGACGAACTTCAGATGGTCCACCTTCAGATGCCTGATAATCAGGAGAAGCAAGACAAGTAGCTACTATAACTCACAAATGCTTCCGTTGCAACAAAGTTTGCTCATTGTCCATTAAAAGAGTATAATGCTTGGTACTGCTTTTATTGTCAAGCAGTGGCTCCCCACAAAGGAAACGACTGCCCCAACAAAGACAATCCAAAAGACGGGTCCGTAAAATCTAACACTTTTTACAACAAAAACACACAACACAGACAAAAAAACAACAACTTCAGAGGTAAAAATAATAGAGGCAGGGGTGGTATAATAATAACATCAGAGGTAGGGGAAACAACAAGAGAGGCTTTACAAAAAAAAATGCAAATATACCAACACCAGGCCGAAATCAGAAGCATGGAGAAAAATTCAAGGCGATGCTAACAGGTAATAATACACAAACTAACAACACAACACCTACAAAGCTTGTATTTATAGCAGACTCTGACGCATCAGAGCATATAGTCAATAAGAGCATAATTTTAAGGAACTTCCGAAAAAGTTAGGAGAATACATCAGAACTGCGAACAAAAAGATGACTTAATTCTAAAATCAACCTCAGATGAAAATAAGAAAATAATTTTAACAAATGTAATAGCTGCAAAAAATATCTCAGATGACCTTATATCCCTTAGACGTTTTGCGGATATAGGCTTAAGTATTTACTTAGACAATAAAATACTTAAAATCTACGAGAAAAACTCTAGTGAAGAATATCTCACAGGCATCTATGAAAAACCAAATTGGCTAATTTCTTTGAATGTGCCAAGAAATGAGCAATCATACCTTATAGACGATTACTCATACCAGTTCTATAATACTTACAGAAAGATGTAGACAATAAACCAAATAAGCAAGAAGAGAAGCTGAGTGAAGGAATGCTCTGGCATATCAAACTAGGACATGCTTCCCTACAATATTTAATATTGCTACAAAAATCAGAAGAAAAACTCAGACGAATAAAATTTGACAAGTCCATCTCTGACTGTGAAATATGTATATTACCAAAAATGAAAAACTTACCTTTCTCAGAAGTCAGACTCAGAGCAACAAGACTATTAGAAAGGATACATACAGACACAATGGGGCCAATTAAGCCAATCTCGTATCCAGGAGCAAACAAATTCATTATAGTTTTTGTAGATGATCACACAAGATTCGCTAAAGCGTACTCCACTAAATACAAAAGTGATGCTGGGGATTGCCTAGAAAAGTTCTTGATAACTACAAGAAACTTACTGGGTAAATAAGAAAAAGTGTGTTTCATCAGAACAGATAATGCCACTGAATTTACTGGAGGTAAATTCTCAGAAGTTATGAAAAAGGAAAAGATTGGAAGAGAGTTCGCACCCCCTTACACTCCACAACATAATGGAACTGCTGAAAGGTTTAACAAAACCTTACAATGGAAAATCAGAGCACTCATGATAGACTCTGGTTTACCAAAGAGCATGTGGATACTCGCTTTAGAAGTGGCTATCCATATTTACAAAAGAAAAATCAGAGACGTTAGAAATAACTCCAGAAGTTGAAACACAACCAGATATACCAGAAGAACTAAATTCAGAGAAAAAGAAAAGTCAGAAGAGATAATCAGAAGTCACGAACTCAGACGCATCAAAACCAAATAAACCAGTACCAGAAAAACGACCATGTCTAGAAAGAAAAGCCAAGACAAACAGACGAACTTGGACACATCTCAGAGAAGTAGTATACGAAGCAGAAAATAGTAACGATCAGTTATCAGTACCTACCCCAACCGGGGAAGACAGAGATACACACTTAGAATAAGATGAACTTGGACACATTTTTATAGCACAAACTAACAGAGATCATATCAGCTATAAAGAAGCTATTGAATCTGAAGAAAAACATAAATGGTCAGAAGCTATAAAACAAGAGTTAAAATCTATGAAAGACCATAACGTCTGGAAATTAGTAGACAGACATTCTTTAGATAAAGATGGCAAAAAGATTCAAACCATTGATTCCAAGTGGGTCTTCAAAAGGAAAACCTCATAAGATGGTCAAATGACTTGCAAAGGAAGATTAGTTATCAGAGGATTCAAGGATCGAAAAGAATACGAACTTAGAGAAACTTACGCACCAGTTTCCAGGTTGCCGATAGTCAGAGCGACGTTCGCAATCATTAATAAGTTTAATCTAACTGCATTTCAGAGGGATGTTAAGACAGCCTTCCTAAATGGAACTCTCGAGGACGACATATTTATGGAGATACCAGACGGCATTGAAATCGATCCAAAAATCAGAAGTAGGAAAGTATGCAAGCTTCAAAAATCTTTATATGGTCTAAGAGTATGTCCCAAGCGATGGAACAAGCGGTTCTCAGAAGTCGCTTTGGAACTTGGACTGGAAAAATATATAAATGAACCATGCTTATTTACATGGAGACTACAAAATCAGATGGTAGTGTTACTGATATATGTAGATGACATCATACTAGCAGGCAACAATCAGAAGAAACTAAAAGAAATGAAAGATAAATTATGCTCAACATTTCAGATGAAAGACTTAGGAGAACCTAAAATATTTTTGGGCTTGAAAATTACTAGAGATCGAGATCAAAAGATATTAAATCTATCTCAATCAGAGTACATAGAGAAATGTTTAGAACGGTTCAACATGAAAACCAGTAAACCACAGAAAACACCCATGGTCACAAGGCAAGTTCGAAATAGAGAACTTAAAGCCTCAGACGAAAATCAGAAGAAAACTGAAGCACCATACAGAGAAGAAATTGGAAGCTTACTCTACTTAGCAGGTGCAACCAGACCTGACATTGCATTTGTAGTAAACTTATTATCCAGAAGACAATTGTCACCAAGTGAAAGTGATTAGAGAGATGTAAAAAGGATTTTTAGATACCTCAGAGGCACATCAGAGTTAGGACTAACATTCAGAGCGAAAGAAGACAATATGGAAACAATGACAGAAGCCAGTTTCAGAGATTGTGAAGATTCATTCTCAACAGGAGGATATATAATCAAACTCTATGGCGACACAATTATGTGGAGAAGTTAAAAACAGACATATCTGTCACTGTCCACTTGTCAAGCAGAATATCTAGCCATGAGCAATGCTTGCCAAGAAATAATCTCTTTGGACAAAGCAATAAGAGACATTACAGAAGAAACTCTATACCCCGTCACAGTATGGTGTGATAACAAATCTGCAGGAGATTGCACACAGATGGAAGGAAATCAAAAATTTTGACGATGACCTAGAAACAATTCAGAGAAAGTTGCAAAATAGAGGAAAGACAGGAAGTAGAAGTCACATGGCTAATACACATGGGGACTACATTAAACACTGTGTTTTAGAAGGAAAATTGGATATCAACTACAGAAAATATGGCAGATATCATGACAAAACCTCTGCCTAATGAAACTCATAAATTTCTCAGAGACAAAATACTCAACACATAAACTCACACTTAACAGCAAATTTCAGAGTACTCTATAAATAAGATGAACACAAAAATTTAACTGTTTCAGATTTAGGAAACCAAAGAGATACTGAAAGGGAGATGCAATCAGAAGAATAAAAATTTCAGAAGTTCAATTTAATCAGAAGTTCAAGTGACCCGCAGGGAGGGAGTGTTGGCGAGTCTTCGAGTCACCTGGTTAGAGTCAGGTCCACTGCGTACAACTGCTGCCATCTAACGACGTTTCTTCGCGACGTGTGCTCGCTTGCAAGAGCTCGCGTTCTCACTCTCTTCCGCAGACCACCATTGTAGCAACAGCTCCGTTCCCGTCCCCGTCGCCCGAGATCCACTATTTCAGTGTCTACTAATAATAATTAAAGCTTATAATTAAAACTTGTTTTTTCTTCGCGTCCATCCTTCACTCCGGTGATCATCACTCCCACAATTTCCCTTGTAGTACAGTCGCCATTCCAATTTTAGTCGGGCCCAGAAATTTGTATAATAGAGATATTATTATCAATAATGGTTGTCTTAATGATAATCACATTCATTATTTTCATGAAATGTTGCAACGAATTTCTGTGTACAAACCTTGTTCAACATTATATTTACAGAATACGTCTAAAATATTACAAATAGATGAACACAATAAACACATACAAATTTTATTCCAGCATTCTCCTACGACGGTAGACCATTTTATATGTACTTATTATGATATGAATAGTTTATTTGTGTATGATGCCACAGACATAACAATAACAGAATTACAATATACAATAACAATACAGAATTACATAGCGATTTAATTAAAGTTTTAGAAAAATTACATCCTTATTGTTTTAATAAGCATAACAAACCTATTATATTTAAAAAAGTTCAATCCCAAACAAATGCTACAGATTGTGGTATTTATGCTATAGCGTTTGCTGTGATAATTTTATTTGGTTACAAATCTGAGACTATAGTATATAATCAAAACGAAATGCGTAAACATTTATTACAAATGTTTGAAAATAGATCAATACAACATTTTCCGTATATTAATATTATTATTAATGACTCTACACTATTTAATTTTAATGACATAGTCGATAAAGGAATTGCAGTTCCAGCTTTTAGTAATAATGTTGCGCAAGATAAGAAACGTAAAAGAGATAAAAATTCGGATGAATTTAGTACAGACAGTAATAAAAAAGCAAAGATACTCAGTATTGCTATCAAGAATAAAAATAAAACCTATTATGAAAAAAATAAAGCAAAGCTTTTACAGGCACGCAAAGAAAAATGAAAAATGAAAACATCGAAATATTTAGTTAACAGTGAAAGTAAAACTAATAATGAAACTTTGAAATACTCAGTTCAACAATTAAAACCTTCAAAAAAATAAGTAATGTCGAAAAAAATTCTTTTACAGAAAATAAAGAACATATTTTTTGTCAAAATAAGAAATCCAATACAAAGCTGATAAAAGTAAAGGATTGTCGTGTAGTAAAAATTCCGATATACACTTAAATTATACTAGTAAACAAAGTTTAAAAAACAAACGATATTACGAAGCTCATAAGGATCCGATGCTAAGTAATAGAAAACTACATTATACGGCTAAAAAATAAAGCGTAAGAATAAGTATAATCGTGATAAACTATTACTAATTACAGAAAATCAAAACGTAAATAGAAACAAAATTGCAATGACAAAAAAAAAATTAAAAAAAAATACAGCATTATGAGTGTGGATTAAGGACAGTACAATTAAATTGCCAAAAAACACTGAAAATTTTATTCCTCAAATTATGATTGAATTAGGTTCTTCATATTCTTGTCACAGCGTAGAATAGAAGTTGAAAATTTAGTTTCTACTTCTATTTATATACGAGACAACTACATGAATAAAGCAAAACAAGGATTAAGAAATTTTGAAAATAAAATTGAATTATCCTTAACTCGATTAGGTGATGTATCTATTATGGACAATATGGACTGTGCATTAACTGCTTTATGCGGTATTCCTAAATGTACCTCCTCCTCGGAACCTTATTTTTTCTACGCTGCTTATGACTTTCGACTTGGTTTATTTAATGATTTTAATATTGAAAATAAAATTATTACAAATGAATAAGGAAAAACCACAAATATTTTACCACTTATTGAAGATAAAACTAAAATAGTAAAGTTTGGCAGTGCAATGGTTACTGTAAAAGTATTTATTTTGATATATTAATTGAACTCAAACTCTTTTTCTTGGAAATTCTTGAAGTGAGTTATAGAAGCGGTTACAAGTTTCTTCTATGTATAGATTTATGTTCGGCTCAATCGCATAATACTGATAAACTTGGTCATCCAAATATTTATTATGATAAACCGCTATTATGCAGTTCAAAATTTTAAGAAAAGTTTTATCTTTTCGATAAAAAGATTACTTTATGAATTAAAACATTTGTTTACTGTTATTTTAAACATAGAAAATGCTTAATTTGATGCAAATGTACTGCTATTAAGAGACATCATTGAACAATCAAAGAAGTTTGGTATACCTACAAAAAGTTTCAAAAACTTAAATCAAGTAAGTTTAAATGAATCAGAATTGAAAGAAAAATTTTCCATTGGTATCAAAGAATATACGAAAATAGTCACAGATCCACCTACGATCTCTTGTATTTCATGCGAAAGATTATTTTGTACGAGAGACATTCAAAATTATGACGTGAAAAATGAAAATAATACTGCTTTTGAATTACTCGGTACACAATGTGAAAATATTGTTCAAAAACTTAAGAAATTACATGATATTATACAAAATACTATTTGCAGACCTCGTTCAACATATTTAAGGAAAAATATAATGCCGTCAAATTGTGTTTTAAATAACGTTTTAGTCAAATAAGTTCCAGAAGAAATCAAAAGTCTCAATATGATAGAAAAGATCTTAATACAAAGAGCTAAGCCGTTTCAAACAATTACAAAAATGAATACAGTTATGAATAAAAATGTTCCTCATTATGTAAAAATTGATAAAGTCATTGATAGAACCAATGATTTACCATTACCACTAGAAGAGACTTTGAAAAGATATGTCCTGATACTGAACCCATAAATGTAGATCATGAATTATATATTTTGATATGACTCATCCATCAAAAGCGAAGAAAATTTGGGAAGATTATATTGATATAAAGAAAGTATGGAAAGCTCTGCATTGGCTAAAGCAAAATAATTCTATTTATGGACAATATTATCGAACTTCCGTCAAATCCCCAAATATTATTAGATATACTACACGAGCAACTAGAATATGAAATAAACCACAATAATTCACTAGAAGAATTAGTATCTGAAAGTAATTTACTACCAAATCAACCACCAAAACGTCCATTACTAACTCAAAAATCTCAACTGATTCTTTTTATGACCACTACACCATTTATCCTTTGCATGATAAAAAAAAATGAATCAGATACAGGATTGTACCAAATGTTGCAAGTTTCTGCTAATGCTTTAGATAACAAAGTCGAAGATTTAGATCTCAAATGTTTTCCTGATCTGTATCCCTACGGAAAATGGGGTCAACATGCTGAAAGAAAGCCTAATTTAAGAGATTTTGATTATATTAAGAGTAGACTAGCATCGAAATATTCGCAATTTAGATTGAATATTCAATATCTATTTTTTCACATTACAATAATACACTGATACAAATAAATGCTGGAATATTTCAAATGTTTAATATTATCAATCCAAGGTATAAGTATACGGTCAAAGAATTTTTGCAAATGTTAAATGAAAATAAACTAGATGGTAATTTAGACACCATTTTCTCTCGTTTGCAAGGTACTGAATCGTATTGGAAAAAAGTTCGTAATGAATTGAGGTGTATGGCACGTGAGTATGGACTTGCTACTTTTTTTATTACTTTCAGCCCCGGTGAGTGGATGTGGTCTGCACTAGCGGAATACATAAAACAAGTCAATGGGTGGAGTGATAGTCGTTCTATTTCACAATTAATAGCTGCAGATCCGGTATCCACTGCTAGATATTTCCAAAATAAATTTAAAACTGTGTTAGCTTATATACTATCTAAGTCAAATCCGATTGGAAAAGTTATACATTATTACTGTCCAAAACTGGTCCAAAACTGGGTTTTGGATCCAAAATGCTCTGATTTACGGTACAAGTTCAAATGAAGAAGTGCAAGAGTTTATCTTAAAACATATAACATGTCACATTCTAGATAAATAGATTTCGCCAGAACTCCATCGTCGCGTCTTGGCCTATCAACAGAACAAACACAATGATTATTGTATGCACAAGAATACGACAAAAAAATCCATAGGTGAACAACTACAATTTCATTTTTATACGTTACAATGCAATACCAAATTTATTAAAATTATTAACTTTTTACAAAGACTTTTTAAATTGCTAAATAAAACATATTTTTCAAAATTAATAAAATTTTAATGAGTCTGTAATTTCTATATATTTTTTTTACAGATGGAAAATATATTACGTATTCAATGCTATTTCGTTTAATTACAATTAGTAATATATATATAGATTTTTTATATAATGATACATATATATATATATATATCATTATATATATATATATATATATATCATTATATAAAAAAAAATATTTTATAAGTATGGGTGCACAAATAAAATATGCAGAAAATTGCACTTACAATTAGACAGCATCACCATGAATAAAATGAAACGGGAATGGCAAGTTACTTAGTATCTTGAGAGTTGTTTGTAATTGATCAATATATTACTTAAGTTTAAATTAGCAATCATTCGACTTAACCCTCAATTTAACACAATGATTTTTTGTTTGCTGTATTATGAATAATAAAATAATATGATTAGAAACTTGACTTTTTTTATTGATCTCACTTGTTTTTTAATCTGTAATTTCATTATAAACAAATTTGCCTCCTTTGATTGATCTCTGTTGTTTTTTAATCTGTAATTTCATAAAAACAAAATAGTAAACAGTAAACAAAAAATTATATCATTAATTATGTTACATTATTTTATTGAAATGTATAATACTATGCAATTCATCGAACTCGTCTAACTTTTTTACTTTGGTTAAAAGTTTATTTTTTAGAGATGTAATCAGACTCAACACTCACTGACATATATACTATTCTGGCATGCATGTTTTATGTAAGTGTGGATTTTAGAAACATCAGGTAGAATCTGTGTGTTGAAGACCACCAATGATAAAATCTAAATGTAATAATCTTTTGATAGATATTCTCCCAACTCAGTGTTTGAGTCAGTCGCAAGAAGTATCCATCATTCTGGTACCTTATATGCAGTATATTCGTGCAAGATTTAATTTGTGGTGTAGATGCTTATTTTATTATGTAGAAACAGGCTAGCGTAACAATATATGCTTAACTATTTTTGCTAGCTGATCCACACCAAAGCCTATAAGCTCCAGGGGCAAAATTTACAGATAGTTGTCTATATGAAAATTTAAACTACAACATTCAAGATAAAAAAAAGTGGGTGTATTGTTTTAACAACTTTATACAAATCACCATGCATATTTTCAGCCCTCTAAGTACAATAGTTTTTAATTGAGAGCAAAACCAAATTCTCAATGATTGTACAATAACTTTATTTCAATTTTCTTTTTGCTCTCAATTAAAAACTATCATACTTATACTTAAAACAATAAACCTTATTGTCTTTATCTCAACTTCTGTAGTTTTTATTTTCATATAAATACCCATTGGTAATGGGTAAAATTTTGCACCCGTAGCCATGGGCTTCCATGTAGATCAGCTAGCAAAGCCAGTTAAGGAAACATTGTTATGCTAGCCTGTTTCTGCATAATAAAATAAGCATTTACACCACAAATTAAATCTTGCACGAATACACTGCATATAAGGCACTCTAATGATAGATGCTGCCTGCGACTGACTCAAACACTGAGTTGGGAGAATATTTATCATGATCATCACATTTAGACTTCATCATTGGTAATTTTAAACACACAAATTTCACCTGATGTTTCTACTATCCACACTTACATAAAAACTATACATTTCAGTGTGAGTGTTGAGCGCGATCATATGTTTGTGTATATGCATAAATGTACGCAAGGTTAGGTTGCCATTCTTAAAACGTTTACCATTTAATTTAATTTACGTTTACTATAAATATTTTTGACAAATTATGCCCACTTATCATCGCCTATTAACAGGGACACATGGCCACGATATGCTACATAATCTGGGTACAGAACATAAAATTCAACATATCGTAGCCATGTTAGCCTCAATTTCCTACAAGGGTTATTAGTAATGTATTGAGAGAAAAGACACAGTGAAGTTGAGTTTCTAATTGTAAAAATATACTTTTAACCAGAAATACAATTTACTATGATCAATAAATCTCATGTAACAAACTTTATGAGAAATATCAATCGCAAAATATCAAAATGTGCATAGGACTCAAGTAAAACTACCAACTGTGACATTAAAGTGAAAACTGATATACGGTGACTTGATTCTTAATAATGTAATAAACATTTGTTTTAAAATCTAGATATTTAATAATCTTGAATGCAATGCAGATAGCATAATAATAATAATAGACTCGTACATAGTTTTATTAAGATTGGCTCTTATATTGAACTAAAAATAATCATACATTATAAAACAAAAATAATCACTCTGCTTGGACTTTGTTGTCGGAGTCCTTGAACAATTTCTTTATTTTATGCTTTTAAAACAATTTTTAATCACAGCTTTTTTTTTATTTTTCAGATTTCAATCATAACATTTGGATTACAAAATAATGGTAGCTCCGTATAATACCAAGCAAATTGTAAGTGGGTTATTACATAATTATATATAATTTCTTTTTATTATATTAGTAGATCATAACTTTTTTTCTCTTTATCAGGTTCTCTTTCTAGCTTCAAATTTGAACCAAAGGCAAATTTAACGCTAACATTATAATGAACTTACATGAACCTAATGTGACGATTCAAAGCCAAAGTTATGTGATTTATTAATTTTAGTGCGATTTTCAGTAAATAGTATTAATATATATTTATTTAATAATTAATTTTTTTATTTAAATATCCATATAGTTCCATCGTCGTTCCATTATCAGTGATTATCATACATTATCATACATCAACTAAGCAAAGTCATCAATCATCGACAATCATAGCCATAAATAGCCTTTATAAGCCATAAGAAGCCTTTGTAAGCCATAAATAGTCTATATAAGCCAAATCACTCCACAGGTTCACTCAACGCAGGCATAATAAACAACAACTGCCACATTCAAACCAAAATAAATTTAAGACCACCAAAGATAAATTAGACAAAAATTGTTATTTAATAGTCATTTACATTTATTATTAATACTATTATTATTACTATTAAGCTTGTTATTAGTAAGCTATAAGCGACGCGAAATCAACTAACTTGCTTTAAATGATTTGTATACCATTTCGTAAAATTACAGATAAAATGGATAATAACGAATCACAAAATTTCACAGAATGTGCACGAACACGTGTTACATCAGGTGATTTGTTGGATGATTCTAACATTAATTATTTTCTTTTATTGCTATCAGCTTTTTCAAAGTATAAGCCTTTTTCAACTCTGCTTTTATACCTAGGCCATGTTTCAGAAATTTCGAGATATCAGAAACATATACAAATAATATATTTGTCATTTGCATGTAATAATACAAACGCTACTGGTCATTGGATAACTTCTTACTATGACACTGACAATATTTATGTTTTTGATTCTATGAATAATAAAGTAATGCACAGAGATTTAGAAAAATCATTAAAAATTCTACATCCTTATTATTTTCAGAAGGATAAAGTAGTTATTTTTCCAAAGGTTCAACAACAAATGAATCAGAAAGATTGTGGTATTTTCGCTATAGCTTTCGCAATAACTCTATTATGCGAAATAAAATCAGATATTGTTATATATAATACTCATACCATGCGTGCACATTTATTGCAGTTACTTGTCAATAAGTATAATACACATTTCCCTTGTAATATTAGACCTATCCCTATAAATGTTCAGCCCAGAAAATTGTATGATAAAAATATTATCATCAATAATGATTGTCTAAACGATGAACACATGGATTATTTTCATGAAATGTTAAAACAACTTTCTACGTATAAACCAGACTCAACATTGTGCTTACAAAATATTTTAAAAATTTCACAAATAAATGAAAATAATAAACACAATCGAATTTTATTTCAACGTGGCACTACAGTAGGTTATTTTATATGTACGTATTACGATACTAATACTTTATTTGTGTATGATTCGATGAATAATAAAAAATTACATAGTGATGTTAGTATAGTTTTATAAAAGTTACATTCTTATTGTTTTAATGAACAAAAAAAAAACCGATTACATTTCAAACAGTTCAGTCCCAAACAAATGATACGGAATGTGGTGTTTACTCCATAGCTTATGTGGTGACACTTTTTTTTGGTTTTAGACCCGAGACAATGTGGTTTATGATCCAAGTAAAATACGTAGATTTCCCATGTTTAAATACTCTTTCTAACTATTGTTCACAATTTCATCCTCATTACATAAGCGAAACAGTAAGTACAATTGCAGGTTTAAACAATAATATTATGCATAGTAGAGAACGCACAATCAATCAAATTACGGATGAAACTTTAATAGAAAATAATGAGGAAAAAAATTTACGTAGTGCGCTAATCAAGTATAGAAAAACATATCAAAAAAATTAAAACAAAATTTTACAAGCATTAAGAGAAAAGTGTCAAATAAAAAGTTTGAAAACTTTACATAGTAATCAAAGTGAAATCGATGAAACTATTAAATGTTTAGTTGACCAATTGACACCTTCAAAAATGAATAATAATGTCAAAAAAGAACAATTGTGCATATAGACACACAAAATGAAGAACATACTTCTTCTCTAAGTAAAAACGATTCGAGTTTACATCAGCTTCATAGAAACGCGCACGAGAACAATATTATGCACAGTAGAAAACGTACAATTAATGGAATTATGAATGAATCTTTAATAGAAAATGAGGAAAAAAATGTACATAGTTTGGCAATCAAAAAAAGAAAAACATATTATCAAAAAAATAAAGACAAAATTTTACAAGCATTAAGAGGAAAACGTCGAATGAAAAATTTGATAACTGTACAGAGTAATCAAAGTGAAACCGACGGAACTTTGAAAATTGAAGTTGACCAATTGACACCTTCAACAATAATTAATAATGTTAAAAGAGAACAATTGTGCACAGGCACAGAAAAAGAAAAGCATACTTCTCCAAGCAATAATGATTCGAGTTCATATCAGCTAAATATAAATGAGCACAATTACAATAAAAGTGAAATTCATTATAATAAAATATCTCATTGTGATACTAACTCTGAAAATCAAACAAATTTATGTAGTAAAAAATCAGACGTTTTATTAAATTCTAATAGTAAGAAAAGTGTTCAAAATAAACAATTCTACGAAAGTTGCAAGACTAAGATACTAAGTAATAAAAAAGTATACTATTTAAATAACAAAACTGATATATTAAACAAGCGTAAGAACAAACGTGAAAAAGTACTAGAAATACAAAAGAGTTACTGCAAGAATAATTTTGAAAAAATACTAGCAATACAACAAAAATATTATAATAAAATTAAAGACAAAATTGCAATGGCACAAAAAATAAAAAAAAAATAATGCGATTAACGTTTTTAAGGATAGTACGATTAAGTTGATAAAAAACACTGAAAGTTTAACTTCAGTTTTCGATTTTCGATTTTAACAGCAAAAATTGTAGTTAAATTAAATTATTCAGTTAATTTTTCGTCACAATGCAGATTACAAGCTGAAAATTTAGTATCCACGTCTATTTATGTACGAGATAACTCATGAATAAAGCAAAACAAGGATTAAGAAATCTTCAAAATAAAATTGAATTGTCATTAACTCGATTAGGTGATGTATCTATTGTGGATAATGTGAATATGATTCTCGGCTTGGTTTATTTAACGATTTTAATATGGACAATTAAATTATTATAAATGAAAAAGGACAAAGCACAAATATTTGACCATTTCTTGAAGAAAAAAAGTAAAAAAGTAAAGTCTGGGAATGTAGCGGTTATTGTAAAACTATTGATCTCGATATGTTAATAGAACTCAAAGATTTTTTTTTTTTTTTTTAAATTCTTAAAATGACTTTTAGAAGTACTTACAAGTTTCTTTTATCAATAGATATATGTTCCGCTCAATTTCATGATGTTGATAAACGTGGCCATCCAAGTATTTGTTATGATCAAGCGCTATTACGTAGTTCAAAATTTTTTAAATTACAAGTTTTATCACTTCATTACCTTTATATGAGAACAGTTCAAAGAATACTTTATGCATTAAAACATACATTTACTATTATTTTAAACATAGAAAATGCTTTGTATGATGCAGATGTTATGTTATTGAGAGATATTATCCAAAAATACAAAACGTTAGGTGTACCCATCAAAAGCTATAAATCTAAATCAAGGAAGTTTGAATGAATCTGACTTAAAAGAGAAATTTAGCATTGGCATTAAGGAATATACGAAAATAGTTACAGATCCACCTGCGATTCCTTGTATTTCATGCAAAAGATTATTTTGTGCGAGAGATATTCAACTTTTTGACCTAGAATACTATTAATGATAATAATATTGTTTTTGAAATATTTGGTATTAAACGTAAAAGTCTTTTACAACAAATTAAGGAATTACATGACGACACTAAAACTCCTACAGAAACTAATATTTGCAGACCTTGTTTGACAAACTTAAGAAAAATATCATGCCATCAAATTGCGTTTTAAATAACCTTTTCGTAAAAGAATTGTTCCAGAAGAAATTAAAAGTCTTAATATAATGGAAAAAATTTTAATACAAAGATCCAAGATACAAACCATTACAAAAATGGATACAGTTATGAATAAAAATGTTCCTCATCATTATGTGAAAATTGATAAAGTTGTTAGTAGAGCATTTCATTTACCTTTACCACTAGAAGAGACTTTAAAGAAGATATGTCCTGATACTGATCCCATAAATGTTGATCATGAATTTTATATTTTGGTTCGAACTCACCCAACAAAAGCTAAAAAAATTTGGGAAGATTATATTGATATAAAGAAAGTATGGAAAGCTTTATATTGGCTAAAGCTAAATAATTCAATTTATGAAAAAATTGAACTTCCATCTAGTCCAGAAATGTTGTTGGATAAAGTACACGAGCAATTGGAATATGAAATAAGTGATAAAATAGAAACAGAAAAGTGTATACCTCACAAAAAAAATAGTACAAAACGAACTACCAATACGTCCATTATTAACTAAAAAATCTCAAATTGATCCTCTTTATGACATTACACCATTTATCCATTACATGATAAAAAAAAAAAAGAATGAATCAGATACAACGTTGTAAGAAATGTTGCAAGTTTCCGCTAATGCTTTAGATAACAGAGGCAAAGATTTAGATCTAAATTAAGAGATTTTAATTATATAAAGAGTAAAATAGCATCATAATATTCACAATTCAGATTGAAAAATCAACTTCTGTTTTTTTTACTATATAATAATACAATGAAACAAATAAATGCTGGAATATTCCAAATGCTTAATGTTATTAATCCAAAATATAATTTTATGGTTAAAGAATAAACACAATTTTCTCTCGTTTATCTGGAACTGAATCATATTGGAAAAAAGTTCGTAATGAATTGAGTTGTATGGCACGCAAGTATGGACCGGCTACTTTTTTTATTACTTTAAGCCCTAGAGAGTGGATATGGTCTGCACTAGCAGAATACATAAAACCAGTAAATGGGTGGACTATTAATCGTTCTATTTCGCAATTAATAGCTGCAGATCCAGTATCAACAGCTAGATATTTTCAAAATAAATTTAAAGCAATGTTAGCTTATATACTATCAAAGGCGAATCCTATTGGAAAAGTTACTCACTATTACTGGGTCCGTAAATACTAAGGTAGAGGACTACCTCGTTATCATTGCTTATTTTGGATCCAAGATGCTGCAATTTACGGTACAAATTCAAATGAAGAATGTAAGAGTTCATTTTAAAACACATAACATGTCTTATTGCAGATAAACAGGTTTCGCCAGAACTTCATCGTCGCGTCTTAGCGTATCAACAACACAAACACAATACTTACTGCATGCGAAAAAAACAGTCAAAAACTGGGTTCGTAAGTGCTTGTCGATTCGGGTTACCTCGCTCAGTAACTGATACAATAATTTTAAGAGACGTATCTATTGCTATTGCGTATCGAAACAAATTGAAAAATAAATCTCGTTTTTACGGTCTACCTCAAGCAAAATATTGTAACGCCCCGTACAAGCTCCGCTTTAAAAAATGAACAAAAAAACAACTAAAATTTTTCATAAATACATTTCTAGATTTTACGCGAGTATAGGGCTTCCCCACTGTCGGCTAAACCTACGCTACAGCTGACAGCGCAACTACAGCAGCGGCGAAAGATATGCGTATATATGTATATAGCGAGCGGCGAGCGCAGCGGCGCAGCGTGCGCACATTATAATTAATTGTATGAATCGATTTTGTATATAGGTTTGAATGTATGAATGTGAGAGTAATTTATTTGATCCCTGCTCTCTCCCAGGCCTACATAAGGACCTGCACGGACAGTCTGAGGGCACTAGCTCCAGCGCAATTTAGGCGCCTAGTCGACACTCCCGAGCAACTTATGTCTGGAGTACAAAAACTTCGAATATTTTCAAATATTTCTATACTTATAAAATTACAAGATAGGCAACGATATCGCATAATAACGGGTATCCGTCCTATACTTATAAAATTTTCGATTCCTGTCACAACTAACTGAGAACAATTTTATTACCGAATATATACTTATAAAATTTTCCAATACGACTGAATCAGATAACGCAACTTAAACGCGTATCTGTATATCTATCTATTTTGGTCAGAATCAAAACGGATTTACTTATTTGATTAATGTGATATTATATAATAGATGCAATATTTATGCATTATTCTAAAACATATTTATTTGAATATATTTACTTTTGGTTATAAAACACAAAAATCTTTTTATTTGCAATGAATCCTCACTATCTGGTATCCCGGACCTGAACTACTATAATTAAAAATTATTATAAAAAAATAATAAATTAAACTTATTTAGAATCTGTCGTCAAAATTATGACACAGATTAAGTAAATGTTCACTGCTTTTCTATAATAAGATTAATATATCTTATACTCCAGGACCGAGAAAAGTCGTGACCGTTTCAAGATGAACAAATTGTTAATGCTTACATGCCTAGTTTCTTACTTATTTGGGAAGGAAATAATGATGCTCAATATATTGGAGAATCGTCTTATTTATTGACCAAATACGTTAGCAAATATGGAACTAAAGGTGAAAAAAGCAATTTAAATTTTGCAGAAATACAATCAAACAAACCTTTGTATAACCGTCTGTGGGCCTTTCCTCTGCGCGCCTTACAACATAGAGAATGTGGAGCGATTGAAGCTGCTGATGTTTTGCTAGGGCATCCATTGCACAGTACTGATCCTGATATAATTATTAAATGGTTGAATATTAATATTATGAGGGATAGAAAACTAAAACCGTTCAATGAAATCAAAAATCTTTCAGAAAATTCAACGGATATATATTATAATTCATTCATAGATAATCATTATCCTAACAGACCAAAGGAATTAGATTCATTATGATTTTGCCAAGTGGTTTGAGATTTCGAAGACAAAACCAATTTACAAAGCAGAGTATTACGAAATGCCAAATAAATTATTTTGTAAAAAACGCAAGAAACCTTAATTAATAAATCACTATCAGTTCAATCCAAAAACTCAGCCAGAAGCCTACTGCCATGCTTTGTTACTATTATTTAAACCGTGGAGGGATTTAGATGAATTAAAAGATTCAGGCGGAACGTACTGCGAAGCTTTTAGAAACCAACAGCATGACTTAGCAGAAGCGATGAAGTACCATGATAAATGTACAACATTGCAAGAAGCTATAGATAAAATGAACAAATTAGTTCAAAATGAATTTAAACAAATTGAAACAGATATGCCTAAAAACTCATCTCATATACATGATTATTTGTACCTATTGAAGTTGAAAACGCTATGAATGATTTTCAAGCTGTTGTAGAAAAAGTTACTGTGAGTAAGCAAGATCTATAAAATTCCATTGCAAAATTTAATACAGATAAGCCGTTGCCAATCATCGATGATGCCCTAGCGGGTGTGGTCTTGCCTTTGAGATTACGAGCCATGCTCAAACACTCTAAATTCGTGGTCAGGAGCAAAAGTTGACAAACTTTGTCGTGAAGCGCTGGAACTCCGATCCAATGTAAGAGACGCTTTCGAACACTCTACTCTACCTACTTTTCGCCAGTACGTTCGGTCTCATTTCCTGTTCTCGGGTAAGTCAGCTATGCTGAATGTATCCTCTGGCCCTGGAGTACGCTTGATGCCTAGGCTTGCGAACGCAAACGGACGTTCCGTCTTCATTTGCAAGCACTAAATTCTAAAATGTCAGCCTCACGGCGCACAGACGAGTTTACGTTCGAACTGAACTAGTACGCTGAGATGCAATGAGCTGCGCTGGTTGCGCCCTAGAAGGCGCTGCTGTGCGCCAAAGAAACTTGCAAATACGAGCAGACGTTCGGTATCTCTTCGCCCCCAAGGAGATACATAACGACGTTCTGTTGTACTAAAGTGCACTTCGCTATCATTGCGAACCCGTGTGGACGTTTGTTATCGCTTTAGGCCCAAAGCAGTACTCGGCAGAACACTTGCGTGTGTATTTTTGCTGAGAACATGCAGAGGGTTGGAGCCCTTGTCGATCTTCGACCGATAAGTGCTACCATCTGCGCTGGTAGGTGACCAACTGTTGCCAGATGCCACTTGGGGCACTGGGTGTACCGCTAGCGATGCTGGCGCCGCGTCTTGCTACTCTCGCGCACCAATTGCTACGCTCGGGTACACGCGCGCCCGCGGCTATGTTCTGTCCGTGAGCGCGCGCGAGGCTATGTTCGGATCCGCGCGGCAACCTTCGTGTACAAGCTGCCCCCTCGTGTAAGAGCTGGCCTAAAGATTTCTTTAGGAAAACCTGATTCCTTCCACGACCGGATCGGATCAGAGGAAACCCCAATTTCAAAGTATATAGGGTCGCGCCGTAGACAAATCGTACTTTGTACTTTTTCTTGCCAAAGCGGCGCTATCACGCCCCTAGATAATTTAAATTTAATATTTTACTAATTCAACAGAAAAAATTCGTTGTACTCGTATTATTTACTTCTTTCCACCTCGCTAAACATTTTAAGTAAATAATATTCTTCCATAAATTTTACGTGTTTCGTAAAATGAAACAAAAACCACTGCTGTTTTTCTATTCGAATTTCTACATTATCTATACTTACAGTGTAGTCAATGTCAAATAATAAATCAAATAAGTAATTCTGATTATTTTCAGAATTTTTGACGCAAGTTTTAAACATTTTTACGTCATATTTAAAATTTGCGCAGTGCTGCCACTACAAAATTTGAGGAAAAAAAATCGCGTCCGAGATACGGCGTTTCCGAAGCTGCGGCTCAGATACGGCGTTTCCGAAGCTGCGGCTCAGATACGGCGTTTCCGAAGCCTCGGCTGAGATACGGCGATCCCGAAGCCACCGCCGGGATACGGCGTTCTCGAAGCCGCGGCTGAGATACGGTGATCTTCCAGTCAGCCGTCGATATGCTAACAGCTACGATTCTGTCGCTCGCAGCTGGTTTACGTCTGCTCGCGAAATGTAAAGCATCAGATAATATCATCCAATCAGAATAGTCCTGTTACACCAGTCGTCTACACGAGACAACTCTCAGCTTCTTTTTCTTGATCGGGCCCCGTACATTATCAGCACGAGCCGCATCAGCCAGCCGTTTACCAGCACAGACCCACCGATTACCGGAATTGCAGGAGTTGCTGGGTAGCAAAGATTTATTGAAAGTAGGTGTTGCTTCATTTGATGATGAAATGAAAATTGCCAAAGATTATGACTGTCAGGTGGTTGGAACTGTAGTTTTGCGGATGCTAACCCAGCAAAATTCGTTGCCAAGCTCAAAAAGTTTAGCAGAACTCTGTGTGTACTATTTAAATAGTGAACTAGATACAATTCTAGAAGTGAAATACAGCAACTGGAATAAAGATTCTCTCACTGTTGAACAAATGGCATAATATGTAGCTCATGATGCTTATGCCGCTGTTCTTATTTATTATCAGGTATACTTATTTGACATTATTACATTTATTTTATTCTTCATGAAATATCAAAGCATTCAATTTATTTTAGATACTGCAAAAGATAGTTAAGAGACATTCTATATGGAAAAGAATAATATTGTTCATCAAAAGTGACATATTTAACGCATTAAGACATTTCAATCATCGAAGGTGTCATTCGTGTACCGCTATGAAAGGCGTGGATCTGAGATAGAGATACGAGTCAACACATGGGACAATGTGCAATAACTCACGAACCCAGCTAATACACTTACGTCTTGGAGGTGTACAGGACCTTTTCACTTGCCAGTACATACTGCTTTTTTTTGATAAAAGAAAGCTAGTATTCCTCAGAAGAAAGTTCACAGAGTAAGATCAAGGATCACTAATCTTCTAATTTACTTGATAGCATAATTGATACGATATCAGTATAAATTATATTACTAATATGAATTTTAAGTATTATTAAAATATTAATGAAAACTGAATAAATTCCATACTGGACAAATTATAAGAAAAGATAGTAATGGTACTCATCTTAGCAATGTGCCAACTAGAAATACGCCATTATGTCACAATTGTTATTTGCAAGCACCTGATGGTGATATTTTATGCACATGTGATAAAAAGAAAACGCAATGGTATGTCTCAAAGCAGCTAGGGGAAGTTGTTAAAGAAGATCCATTTACTGTAAGTGTAAGGCTTTTATTTCAACTATCAGGACATGCTTTGGGTGCAGTAGAAAGTACTACACACAGGTCAAAGTAAATCAGTGTGTTGTTTGCGGGAATTCTGATAAATTTATCAGAAATAATTTTGTTTCTAGAGAATATCGAAAATACTTTTCTTGTTAGTATTAAAGAAATTCATTCCTTAACATATTCTCTTTTTTTTTAAATTTATTTAACAGTGTAATATCTTTTTGCAGTGGTCATGAAATCATCAATCGCATGATATTTTGTTGCTGTGTCCAGAATGTCATGACCTAAGTAATTCTTATGATCAGAAGAAAACTTGTAGATACCTGTGCGGCACCTTTGTCACATACGCTAAATAAAGTTCCTAAAGTCTGGTGAATGATGCAATCAGCAGTAATAGTACTTAAAGATGGAACACCAATACCTAATGAGAGAAGATAAGAATTGGAAATGATTGTTTGTTAATTCACTGAAGAAGTATTAACATATGGTTTATTAAGTGTTCTATATGAACAACTATCAACAGTCTCCTCAAAAGAATAAATTATTCTAATACATGAAAAAAATGTCACCAATGCCTCAAAGCAAAGGTGAACCACACGGGTTAAAAGTGAGTGCAAATTCTCTTTTTATAAATTTGTCTTCTGATTATATTAAAATTATAAAATTACTTTTTTAAATAGGTTGTGCAATATTTTGAAAAAAAGGAAGGTGGTTTTGTTAAATTAGAAAGACTACGGAGAGAGCATTTTCTGATCAATATGAAACCAAAGTATTTGCCTGAATTATGGGTCTGTCTGCCATAATAAAGAAGGGTTAAGCATTCCCCAGAGTTAACGTTGAATAGAACCATCAGATGCTAAAATACCTGATGGTTAAATAATTCATAATTATAATTTTTAATTAATGAAATTCAAATCAAAAGAGCGAGTACTTAATTTTTAAGACTGTGTATATGTAAAAGCTTATATTTATTGATCAATAAATTTATATTTGCATAACGTACTTTTTACAAATATATTATTTATTTTATTCGGCATAATCATACCCTGAACATTTTTGGTAAGCTAATTATGGTAAGTAAAGTTTAATGAAAGAAACATCCTCATTTTACAGGTACATCGTTGGCGTGAAATACAATATCCAAATAACACTCAATAACGACCGGAAAAATTCACCGTTTAATATAGCTTGTATTTATCTGTGTAAATTTCATGATTCCATCCAGTAAAACATAAACAGTTACATAAATCTGTCCCATCTCAACATTCTAAAAGCTCTGTTCTTGCATTTTACATTAAAAAGAAATTCAAGTCGGATCGAGTAAATTGTACCTTGTAATACATATCTGATACGAACAAACGATCTCGCGCGTACCGTTTAATTATACGTAAACACGCGGATACCCCGACTTTTAAAAATCAATCATCGCGAGAGGTAAAATTAGGCTTTCGCATCAGTCAGCCGGAGCGGATGACAAGTCATCGAGTCAAGAAGCTAATTGCTCCTGTGTATCCGTGTATCTAAAGCTCTGAGGCACACCATTTATGTAAAAGTGCTTGATAAAATACGCGGAGTTTGATGGAAGCAACGCTTAATGACAATTTGGACCTCAGAGGTGTTGGTCGACGACATGATTACCTTTTTATTGAATCGTTGATTGATAGCAATGATTCAACATAAACATAAATTAACAAATTAACAAGAATACATTTTTAGTATAAAGATGTAACTTTGCATTGATGTTTCTCAAGACAAGCATGAAACTGCTCTCGAAGCAGTGCGTACACTGAGCTTTTTTCGTATTATATATAGTAGGCTCGCAGTATATATGTATAAGCGAAAATATATCATTTATTTTATTCAACATAATCATACCAATACCAATACCCTGAATCGAGGTAATATTTGGTGGTGCAGTTTTTGTATTTTTCAATTCATCATCGAGTTTTTTAGCCCTAACTACCTTAGATTATATACAAATGCGTTGTATAAATCACGGATACAACTTGAACTTACGCTTGCAAAGAAATAAAAATACTAACAAAACTTATTTCTAAATCAATTTATTTATAAATGAGGTATATGTGAAATGCTCACTTTCTTTCGCATTCTTAAAATACTAAAAACCAATAAAATTAGTTATTATAAAGTAAATCCACCGATACCCTTCCTACTAGAATGTAGTATACAATAAGTTATAGCAATTTCAACAAATTCAATATTTAATTGAATTAATAAGAATAAGTAACGATAACGTAAGGCGAAGTGAATATAAAAAAATAGTTAAACTCAAAGTAAAATCAATTAAGAAAATCGATAATAGTAAATTCACGTGAAATAATAAAGATAAAATAGAACACCGAGATGTATACACACAGTACCACTCTACGGCAAGAGGCGAAACGAAACACCGATATGCACGCACACATTTCATCTCTGCATCAGAAGCAAGAGACCAAGCGAAGCATACCGATGTGCACGCACACACCACGACTCTACGGCAAGAGATCAAGCATAGCACACCGATACGCACGCACACAGAGGAAGCTTCTTGGAGTTTGCAGATAAGGAAGGTAAATCAGAGGCGAGTTTGACAGGAGAAGAGCATGAGGGGACTTGATTTACTAGAGGAAAGGATTTTTACTCTGGTTTTCTGATTGGCCCTCGCTGCAACGTCACATGCGTAAAAAGCTCCATATAAGGCAAGAAGCTGCATCTAGGCCTCCTAATTGACCAAACACTAATTCCGCAGAGGAGACGAATCGGCGATCGCCTCTCCTACGAGAGTATAAAAGAGCCGAGCAACAGGTCCTCAGATCGTCAGTGCTTCAAAAATTGTTGCCACGCGAAAGCTCTGCCCGAGCCCGGTCCGGTATAACATCTTGAAACTTAGAATATTTTCGACCGTTCGGGACTTAGAATATTTTTGATCGCGCTAAGACTTTCATTTTTAACTATTCGGGACTTAGAAAAATTCAAATCAGTGAAAAAATTTAGAATATTTTGGCTAGTAAAACAATTAATATTCATATTATTAAATCACTTTATTTACTTGCAATTGTGCATTTAGCGCAATTATGTTGTGGTTCATTATTTTCAATAACTAAAATAATCCGGAATTCTAGACAGTTGCGAGCAAGCGTTATTAAAAATTTGTGGCAATTGAATAAACTATATCTCACTTTAAATCGCAAGTGAATCATTAACCCGGAAGCTCCTGATATCCCTGTAGCCCCGTTCAATTCGAGATCATCCGCTTCGGAAGCCGTATCCAAAGCCGCTGAGAGGACGTGCTGGGAGCAGAGCAGGCCATTGCGGAAACAAAAGGAAAGGTAAGTGAATTTAATCATACAGGCTGGATGCCCCTACTGCACATTTCTCTCTTTCTCTCTCATAGTTAGAATCCCCATTAGCTCCTCATTCGTGATAACTACATTACGATTAAAGTAACGTCCATACAACCCTCTCTCAGAAAGAACGGACTCTGCGATAAAAAGTTTAATTAAAATCAGTGCGTGCATCGAAACAGTGCAAGTTCAAAAGATTTTTCCGGCGGTTACTGGAGGCCGTTCTATAAAATAGATCGCGAAGGTAGCCAGGTACCGACGCCCTCTGAAGCTTTGTCCTCCACCATGCTTATGAAAGAGAAATAACCCGTAGAGTTACTGTCCGGCGACAGCTTTCAATAGCTTAGGACATAACATATACAAAGCCGCGTAAGATGTATCAGTATTTTAAATTATTTGAATAAACAATAATATTGACCACACGAGTTTGCTATACAGATTATTTACTTAATGAGTGCTGTAGCATATCGTAATTGATAATTTCATCATCATCATCAATGTGGACTTCTTCCACATGTAGCTGACTTGATGAGTTGAGTTAACTTCTGATTCTTGATTGTTGCTGCGGTTCCATGTTTGCTGTGTTCTGCATCAACATTTGAATGGAGAAGAATGCGGCTTGAGGGTTGTCTGATTTGATTGTGCTGCTGGTTGGTTGGCGATAAGTCACTGTATGCTCGTGGACCCTTGGTTGAATGGAATGGTTCCACTGGGCAGCCAAGGAAGGAGTTGCCGAAGGGTGCGATTTGTAATTGTGGTTGAATTCTGCTTGATGTGTGCTGCATCATCATTCCATTATATAAAGCTGCGTTAATCATAACCGGTATAGTTGGGTGATTTTAAGATACATCACATTCTGCTTTTAAGTATCCTGGGTTGATGAAAGGATATCCAGGTTCTGACTTTCTTTTATTACCTTAAAAGTAAAATTCAACTCTCGTTTTTCTTCAATTTTTAAAAGATTATTTTATTCAAACAGTAATTATACTTACCATATCGTGAACAGTAACCTACATCAAAACTGTTAGACATATCCTTGATAAGTATAGATTCGTCCTTTTACTTTTTGATAGCTATAGATTCGACCTTTTCTTTCTTGATGGGTATAGTAGATATCACAATACAGCAATCTAAAAATATTTTTATTATAATAGTATACAAAATTTGTGTAAATAAATTGACATCATTGTCATACTGTCATCATTGTCATTTTTTCATTTTCTTGTTTATACTGCTCTTTTTCCATATACATATTTTTGTACAACGTCATTTATTCCATTTCTAAATTGCAGTTTTTGATTTTCATCAATTTTTTCGACGTGAAATGCCAAAGTTTTGAAAAAAAGTACATCCGCATTTGACAAATCAGGTAGATGATGATGAAGTACATTTTTTACATTCATGTCTTTTTCCACTAGTGGGGGTCTTTCTATATTTTTCATAGCAGTTATCGCTTTTAGATTCTTTGGAATTTTTGGCATTGTTGATTGGTCATTAGATGATATATTTAGAAAGTGTCCTTCGTCTTCATAAAATTCTTCATCAACAGGTTCAACCAAATTTTCGTCAGCTTCAGCCTTTGCCAGGAACTTTTTTAATTTCTGATAGTATGGCCACTGCGATTCAGAAGAGTCTACGCCTTCGCTAGATCTACAAATTTCCTCTAGATGAGCTTCACTGTGTAATTTTGTCTCCAAAGTTCTCAATTTATTTTTAATGGTATGTTCTGTAAATTAATGAAACAATTTTGAAACTCTAATTTTTCTTTTATACATATAATTTTTAGTATATATCATTCATGGAAGCCTACTACTGAAAATACGTTTTTAATAAGTTATTAACGGAATTATCATATATTGAATTTCAAATGAATTGATCTAAAATTTAAATCATACCAATCAGACCTGTACCATCAAACCAAAAATATCCTTAATCTATAAATGTAACCTAAATATTTTAATGCTTACTTGCAAATCTTACGTTTGTAGCAACAGAGTCCCACTCCTTGCCCTTCAGGTAAATTTATTTATCAGGATATTTTGAAGTGATAACTTCTTATGGGACGGAGTGAATTGGTTGGAATGCGTTACGGCGCCGTTATGTCTGGCTATCCCCACCCTGCCGTCTCTTGCCTTCTCTCTCGCACGCATACGGCGACTCAGCGGAGACATCCCCACCCAGCGGTCTCTTGCTTCCTCTCTCGCACGCATACGGCGGCTCAACGGAGACATCCCCACTCTGCGCGCGCTTTCTTCTCTCTCTACTGGCACGTGTTCTCTCTCTCTCTCTCTCGCTCTCTCTCACTCGCTCGCGTCTACATGCCCTCTCTCTTTCACATACTGTATATCGACGGCTGACTGGAAGATCACCGTATCTCAGCCGCGGCTT
>QLSS01000187.1:153414-164590 GCA_024372645.1 Trichomalopsis sarcophagae | reverse complement strand
TTGCCATAATGCGTTAAACAAGTTCTATATTTGATAGTTTCTATAAATATCATATGAAGTTATCACTTCTGTCGGGCGTCCCGTGACGCACAAGTTTTTTTTTTATACTGGGAATGTTTTTTATCCCAGAGTATTGGCATCAATTCTATCTCTGAAATTAAACGCTCTACGGCAACGGTATCCATGTCAGGAAATAATTGTTTTTTTTTCATAGAAAAAACCAGCACTTCGCCACTGCATGAAGGCATCAACGCGAAGTACTAGTTATTTAGCGCACTGCTGTAGAGCCCGTATAAGTTAACATTCGAAATTGTTGCTGCAACGGTACAGCGGTTCGGTCTGCAATCCAAATTCCGGTGCTGTGCTGTTGCTGTGAAATCGTTCCGCGTCAGCTGATTCTGTATGTACATACCGTCTACGTAACCTCTTTAACATTTGGGAGTTCTTTCCATAAATATAAGTAATAGTTTTCTATACTTTTAATATGAATAATGAAATGCAAAATCTAATCATATTAGATAATTTGTTATCATCTTCAAGTAGCGAAAGTAATGATGACAATTACGAGATAATGTTTTTTATTCCTTGATGATTAATTTATGATATTAGGTTTACTTATTACTACATCAATTAACGTACTTATATATTTAGATCCGTAACTACCAAATTCAATGTTGGGAAAGCAACTGCTTAGCGCGCTGTAAAAATGGTTGTGAGAGCTATTTGTCTATTTAGGAATTATTTTATTCGTTGGTCAACTGAACAACAATCTCGATAAATAGCAGGAAGGATACAAAGAAGATTCAACTTTCCTGGTGTAATAGGAGCAGTAGATGGAACACACACAAGAATCACAGTCCCTCGAAATGATTCGCAGTCATACATTAATCATAAAGGAGTACATTCCATACAACTGCAAGTAAGTTCATCAATCATTCATTAAGATAATAGTTGTAATTGGTTTGTGCTTTAAACTTTCACTAAAATCTTTCATGTAAAAGCTTGAGATCTTTTTTTCAAATATTATTTTCATTAATGTTGAAGTAAATTAATTTTTTCATAAAATGTTATAGATTGTTTGCAATGACAAATTGGAAATAATGCACGGCTATGCTGGATTACCAGGATACGGATACTGCACTCCAGAGTATTAAAAAAACATGCATGTCGTGTACGGACACGACATACATGTTTTTTGATACTCTGGTGTGCAGCAAAGGTGCAACGATGAATATTTTCCAGAAGGAACCCATTTACTCGGCGATTCTGCTTATATATTACAAAAATATTTAATTGTACCGTATCGAGATAATGGATACTTGACAGTGGAAGAAAACTTTTTCAACACATCTTTATCAAGAAGCCGTATGATGGTAGAACGAACAATCGGTCTATTAAAAGGACGTTGGAGATATTTTCTTGATAAATTGCCTATGAAGCGAACAGATCTTATACCGTATTATATTGTGTGTGCACGTGTTTTACATAATTTGTGCTTAAAAGAAGAAGATACATTCGAATATCCTCTGATTATACCGAACAATCTAGATTTAAATCTAGAACCGTTAAATGTGAGAAATGAATTACATGAATAAAGTGTTATAAAAAGAGATTATTTATTACGGATTGTGAATGCGGATATTAATTGAATAAAAATTTGATTGGATGATGGTTATAATATTGTAAATAAAATATATATACTGCATGTATTTGTGAATTATTTTATTAACTTTTGATACAAATTTGTAATCTGTAATGTTTAAACATTTAAGTTATAAATTCAATAAACTCCTATAACTAAACAAATAATTTTGGATTTCTTATCAAAAATTATAGATATTAGTACTCAATACGTTTTTTATGATTCACAATGATATCGATGCATGTTATCTTCATTGATAATGATAATTATGCTTTAAGCTTTTAAAGTGTATCACAAACGACTTAACTTTTTCTTAGTGACGCAATCCATAACAAATACTTAGGTATACACAGAAATACAAATAATAATATTTCCCCAGTCTTATTTCATTAGAATTTTTGTAGAACTTATAATACTACATCAACGAACAAAAACAAATAATTATTCTAATTGTAATCAGTCTTGAAAGTAGACTTAATCTTTCTTTTTAGGTAAATGATTTGCAATATTTCTTAAAATGATAAGTTTTTCTTCCATGTAGCGAGCGTGAGCCTTTCTTCTTAATCGTTTCTCCTCCAAACATTGTTTATAATATTGTTCCGTCTCATTACTGAGTTTGCGACGTTCTAAAAAATATAATAATCGTTATTAAAACATAACAACAAATTTGTTTCTTTTGAACATGTTTTAGAAGAACTTACTACTTTTAAGTTTGCAATCATCATCAGCTTCATCCATATCCATCGGGACGTTCGATCCAGCTTTTGATAAAGGCGTAATCCAAGGTTTTTTGTGAAACATTTCATCTAATAACTATACAAATTTTATTAATTTTATGAAATGTATACATAAATAATTTGTATATGTTTATTAAAACTTACGTCATAGAATTCATAAAATTTTGGATCGTTGCCTGACTGTGCGTTATGGTCTTTAACTTTTCTATATGACCTCTTAAATGAATCCATTTTTGTGATGCATTGTTGCATTGTAAAAATATAACCTGCTTCCTTCAGTTTCTTCATTATATTTGTGTAAAACTTTTTCTTTGTTAAACTTCCATTATCATATTTCTCTTGACTTTCTTTATAAAGGGGTACTAATAATTTACTATCTTGTTCATCCCATTTATAAGCACCAACTGTAAAAGTAACAATAATATTTGTTTGTTTAAAAGTATATATTAGTAATTTCACAAGATTAATTCAATATTTGCTGCAAGATATTTACATTACTTCTTAGCAACACTCAACAACACTTATACATTTTTTAAACTCAATAAATATTATAATATTAATAGAAACAAAACTTTGTTTTTTATTCTTCGAATGATTTTCTTCAATGTCATCATCTTCTGTGTTTTCTAAATCTTCATTATTCGCTTCTTTCTTTTTTTCTTCGCCGATGGATCCTGGTTCAACAATAGTAAGATTGGTAAGTGCTTATTATTTCGACTTTCCTTATAATCATTTAGTAAACTCTTGGCAAATGTTATCTCTACATATGAAATATAAATTATAAGAAAATTTGGAACGAACACTAAATTTGATAGATAAATATAAGTTACCATTCACAGCACGATTGTGTAACGAAGGATAAAGTTGTAGTGTATACGTTAGACCGGTATCTTCTTCAAATAATTGCAGGGGTATCAGTTCAGTGTGATTGAAGGACATGTCAGTTTTATTATCGATATTTAGTAACAACGTGTTGGGTGTTGATTGGCTGCCACTACAAATTGCAGAAGCATCTTTAGTAAAATTTGTCAATACTGCATTTGACGACTGCTTTGCAACAGCAGCTTTGTGTCTTTCTAATAACTCGGTTGCAAACAACAAATCTATGAACATAAAAATGAATTTAATTAAGTACTTATCATATATAATTATTATTTAATCATATAACAACATAGCAACATACCTTTTTGTGCTGTTGCAAAATCTGACGGGGTAACTTGTAGCTGATATTCCTCTACGCCTTGTTTTGATGTCAGTGTAACAAATTTCGTTTCTCTACTTTTAAGAGTTACGTTTTGTTGCTGTCCAAAATTGCGAAATGCTTGTGCAAGTTTTGTGTTGAAATCAGAATCTGAAATTACAAGTTTTCTTTAACCTACACATATTTGTGTAAAAAAAAGACATATTCTTAAATAATGAACTATAGCTTATTTGATACAAGTAATTTATTTCCTTTATTTATTAAAAGTATTTATTAAGACCTTAAAATATAGAACATTTTCCTACTAACCTTCTTTAGCCCTCGTATAACTTTTGGCTTTTATCACATAACTATCATGGGATGAAAATCTAGTGTTCACATCAATTAGCTGACGCGGAACGATTCCACAGCAACAGCACAGCACCGGAATTAGAAATTCGGACCGGACTTCTGTATCGTTGCAGTCGTTCCCAATGGAATACACCCTGGGAACATAGCATCTCTATGTGCATCCATAACATCTTTTAAAAGTGACGTGTATTCAAATAAATCAAAAAACCAGAAAATATGAAAATAAAAATTGTTAATAAGTTGTTAACATATTATTACAAAAATAATGAATCATTTATAAATGAATTATCATTAATTTTTGGAATGTTAACATTGAATATGCAATCTTAATTGGTTGCTTTTAATATGTGACTTTATAGGAATGGTTATTGGATGAATTCAGACGATCACCTACAAAATCAGTGTTCGTTACTTGCGTGCATGCACACTTGTTACGTTCTTGCCAAATCTAAATACAAAAAGAAACGTCTATATTAAAAACAATAATAATAAAAGCCTTACAACAAAACTCCTATTGTTTACCTCATTTAGTCTAAGGGATTTTCCATTATGTATGTTGTTAACTCATCACGTACTTCTTTAGCTAAACCAACTATAAAACTAATTTGCTGAGTCCTTGGTTCGTGATTAATTTCTATATTAGGTACTGATTGAGTACTCAAAATTGTACGAATGTCTTCATGCTCCAAATCTATCACCATAATATGAAGTATACATGTACATTTTGATATTGCAATAGCTACCTTTGGAGATTTTTCTATCGTACTAAAATATTCGCAATTTTTGGCATTCTCTACAACAGCTCGTGCGCGTGACAATCTTTTGTTGAATTTTTTTTTATCATTTGATAAATTTCTGAGAGGGTATGGTTTCATCAAGTTCTCCATGAGAGAGTATGCTCAATCAGCTATAAAGAAGTAAGGTAAAATAATTCTCGAATTAGGGAGCTCGTGCTCTTCTGGGATGTTAATTTTTTTCCTTTATTTTGTCCGTAACCTCTAACATCTATTATAATATAATTATAATTTGCATCTACAATGGCTTGTATGGCTATTGAAAAGAAATACTTGTAATTATAATTTAAGGAGCCAGAATTTGATGGCTTCCTGATATCTAGATGGCGTCCATCCATAGCTCCGATACAGTGGGGTAAACCCCATTTGCTGTTAAGTTCTTGGGCAATTTCTATAAATCTCTCTGCTGATGGTATAGGCATGTGAATAGGCTGCAAAATTTTCCATATAACATCCATCGTTTTTTGTATGACTGTACTCACTGTCGAAATACCCATTCGAAATAAGAACGCCAGGTGCGTATATGAGCTTCCTGTTGCCAGAAACCTACAAAATTACATTTTTTTGTATGAATCAATTTCGTATATTTACTATATCTATATTTATTTTTATAATTTTTTATAAGAATTTTATTTTGCAGGGTTTAAATTACCTTAATGTGAGTACAAGTTATTCCTCTTGGAGGATTGGATGCGTGTGGAGGTTGCACGAGTTTTTACTCAATGAGTCCAGTGTCTTAGACAATAAATAATCAAATGTATTCGGAGTGATCCTTATGTATTGTTTAAACTTATCTGGATAGTTCTTCAATAATGGTAAAAGGTGACGATATTCTCCAAAATATCGCCTTCCTCTATTAATTTCATGAACTTGTAATCGTTTTATTTTGTTTTCAATGAATCGCATCGGGAAATTTATATTTTGCAACAAGGGCGGTAATTGTAGTTGTTCAGCCATGGTTGTGCAAAGTTTAATAGTTAACCTGACTGCTTTAGCAAAAATATTGATGAAAACCAAAAACTGCAATTTAGAAATGGAATAAATGACGTTGTACAAAAATATGTATATGGAAAAAGAGCAGTATAAACAAGAAAATGAAAAAATGACAATGATGACAGTATGACAATGATGACAATTTATTTACACAAATTTTGTATACTATTATAATAAAAATATTTTTTTAAGATTGCTGTATTGTGATATCTACTATACCCATCAAGAAAGAAAAGGTCAAATCTATACCTATCAAAAAGGAAAAGGACGAATCTATACTTATCAAGGATATGTCTAACAGTTTTGATGTAGGTTACTGTTCACGATATGGTAAGTATAATTACTGTTTGAATAAAATTATGTTTTAAAAATTGAAGAAAAACGAGAGTTGAATTTTACTTTTAAGGTAATAAAAGAAAGTCAGAACCTGGATATCCTTTCATCAACCCAGGATACTTAAAAGCAGAATGTGATGTATCTCAAAATCACCCAACTATACCGGTTATGATTAACGCAGCTTTATATAATGGAATGATGATGCAGAACACATCAAGCAGAATTCAATCACAATTACAAATCGCACCCTTCGGCAACTCCTTCCTTGGCTGCCCAGTGGAACCATTCCATTCAACCAAGGGTCCACGAGCATACAGTGACTTATCGCCAACCAACCAGCAGCGCAATCAAATCAGACAACCCTCAAGCCGCATTCTTCTCCAATCAAATACTGATGCAGTTCACAGCTGTTACGTCGATATCGTAACTTTTGATGTTTCAATTTTCAATTATAAGTAGGGCACATTTATGTCTCATTGTTTAAAGAATCAAAATGCGTTCGCAAATACGTTCGCAAAAATGCTGTCGAAACGTGTAAGTGTGTCAATGAGCGCTGACACAGTCAAAATGTACACTTAGCGTTGCGTGACGTAGCAAGCGAGCGCCACTTTATATGTGTACAATTTCGCTACTTTGAAGATATAATGTTTATAAATCTCCATAAACATATTGTGCCATACGAAGTTTTTAAATGTACGCACTTTAGCAGTCAGTTCAAAATTAGAGCTCCGTACCGCACGCCAGTCCGACAATCGGTGACAAGTACAAACTAAAATTTAAAGAGTCTAATACATAATTATAACTACAAGAATAAATACAATTATAAGAATAAAGAAATAAACAGTTTCTGTTATCTAAAGCAAAGCAGTAGCATTATTTCATTTATAAATCAACCTGATTAAAGCATAAAAAAAGGTAAGGTTTAAACATTTATTAACTGACACAGTGAGAGTGTTAGGCGCGTACTAACTAGTTTTGAATATTAGAGCCTTGCCACTACACCATTCAGTACGTTTTGATTATTATACATCATGTAGTAGTTAGGACGTAACAATTGGTTCCGATACAAAATAAAGAAAGCATTGAAAAAACTGAATCCATTAGAAGAAAAGTGAGAATAAGACAATTCATAAAAGCCCTTAAAGATAATAATAAATGAACTTATCAAATAAAATAAGAATATAATAGAAGTAAAGAAAAGTATCATGTGTGAACAAGATTAAAAAAAAAAATAAGGTGTAATACATATGTCAATATTATACGCGGCTCGCGTCAAATTTCATTAATAGCGCGAGTAGCAGAAACAACAAGCATCAGCAAAATCGCGGAAGTCGTAGAAATAATGAAATACTTAAATGACTGATAAAGCAAATCCAGAGAAGAAAATGCCAGATAGCGCAAGACTTACAAGACAACAAGTACAAACAAATCCAAGTTTAAGAAATCAGTTATCGGGGTCGCTTGAAGAACACGTTTTCAGGAAAAGCATGAAAGTACAACGATTGCCGACTGAACAACAGCAAAAGGAAGAAAATAAAAACGTCAAAGTAACAGCAAAGATACATAAAAATACCGGAACAATACCGAAAACTTCGACTACAGATCGTCGCCCCCTACGAACAATATGAGATTTCATATCTCGCCACGAAGAGGTTTAGATTTCAAATCTCGCCACGAAAAACTTCACATTTCAACGGTTGCCGCGAAGAATAGCTTACTTCGCCCTTTTGCCACGAAAACTAAGAGATTTCACGCATTTGCCACGAAGAGTATGAGATTTCGCGTTTTTGCCAAGAAGACTAATAGATTACACGTTTTTGCCGCAGCGACTATTGCGTTTCGGAGGCAACATGTTAAAACAGTGAATTAATATTACATGTTAACATTACATCCGGTTACGCAAACGATCATATTTCATAAATGAGTTACGGCCCTCTTGAATTTACGATGTCCATTCGCCTTTGGTGGTCTGGGGGTAGTTAAATGAATTTTTTATTGAACGTAGGCATATTTTATTATTAAATCAGGACTCGTTATATATTATTATTATGACTAAAAATAATCAATAGTACGCATCTGCGGTTATAAATTCTAGAAAAACAGGATAGCTTTTATAGTATTTTTCAACTATAGAAACTAGCGCGCCACAACGCGGTCTTATGGCCGCTATGTGGCTTGCCGCCTTGCATGCAAAACACTTCATGCTGCTGTGTCAAAATCTGAAATCTCTTAATCTTAGTGGCAAAAACGTGAAATCAATTAGTTTTCATGGCAAAGGCGTGAACTCTCATAGTTTTCGTGGCTAGAAATGAAACCTGATAGCTTTCGCGGGGAATTTAGGATCTAATGTTTTTCGTAGGAAGCGACGAGATAATACAGAGCATAATAAACAAGAAAGACAGATAGCAGATCCAACAAGCGAGAGCATTAACAAACGACATAATTCACCCACAGTAACTAAAAATAAACAAATTTTAGTACAAATCGAAGATCAGATGAAAACCAACTGAACAAGTGAAGAAGAGAACTCAACATTTAAATCAAGTTTATCATTTTTTCAAGGAAACAACAATGCCATAAATGACAACTCTATTTTTGATAGCACATTCGATTTTGGAAAAGACGAGAGATACTCAGATTTTGGCGGATTCCTGGCAGAGCAAAGTTAGGTAGGTACATCGAAAGATTTGCAGTTCAACAACAATAACAAGGCTCTTGCAAATTTGTCCTTTGACACAGAGTTAGACGAGAAAAAAACTTTAATAAACTTTGAGAACCTATTTGTAGAAAACACTCATAACGAAAGTGAGACAGTAAATAAAAATTCTAAAAATCACATTCTATTGCAAGATAACCAAGTAAAACAAGATAATATAAATCAAACAGCCCACAACGAAAACAGACAAGAAAACGAAAATATGAGTATTCCAGGAGAAACAGCAGGAGGGGCTGCATTACAGCCTCCGAAGAAATTAAGTCTCCAAGATGTAGCGAGTTACGTACCAGAATACGATGGAAAAAATCAGACACCCGCTGAATTTATAAAAATATTAAAACAAGCAAAAAGATTAATAGAGCCTAAGGGTGACGAAAATCTAACAGAATTACTAAAAGTGAAATTGAGAGGAGAAGTAGAGGAATCATTGGGAGTATCAACAGTCAAAAATTTGGAAGATTTAATAGAAGGAGTTAGAACACTGTATTCAATTAAAGATGACATATCTAAAATATGCTGGAAAATTCGAAAAAGTATACAAGGAGAGGATGAAACAGTAGTACAGTATACAAATAGATTGAGAAGAATGGCAATAAAAGCAAAGGAGTTGTTGACTAGCTCCTTCTAGCTTCATCAAGAGCAAAAACAATTTGAAGAAAAATTAGATAATGAAGCAGCCAAAAGCTATAAGGACATCTGTTTTATAATGTACATTATATTTTGGATACTCAAAATGAATACCAGTAATGCAAGAAGTTTAAATGGGTTTGATATCCAATTATAATAAAATATGAAAAGAACATTTTATGTGTTCACCTATGAACAAAATGAAACGGGCCTGGCAAGTTACCCAGTAAGTATATCATAACAATAGTTTGTAGTTGTTGAATATATTATTTAAGTTTTTATTTACTAATCTTAGATCAATTTTTAGTTTTGTAGTCAATTATCCGACTTATCCCAGAATTGCACACAACACTTATTGTTTGCAATATTTAATTGCAATATGTAATGCAATTAAAAGATTGTTTGTATTTAGACTATGCTTTACAGTTTTTTACAGAATCATACACTTTTTACCTTTGTAATATTTATTTTTATTATTATATTTTTACATTATTTTGCAGTTATAACATTTCTAAATTTGATAAATTTTAAAAATTTTAAACTTTAAAAATGTTATAAACTGCAGAAAAATAAAAAATTAGAAAAGATGTTCGATTGCACAAAATGTGAAATACGTAAAAAAAATATAAAATGTATAAGTGTAGAAATTTGTAAAATCTTGTAAAGAATGCTTCTTTGCAGTTCTCTACGAATTTTAGTATAATTTTATAGCTAAACAGCTAAATTTATTTTTTATTTTGGTAATTTTTAGAATATCTTAACTAAGGCTTTTCAGAATAAATTTAATTACAACGCGGGCTTTGTTCTGATTACTTATGAAGTTTAGTAATATTTGGTCATTATGAACACCATATGGAATTGATGTAATCGAGTTAATTGAATCAATAAATTTTCTAAAATGACAGGTATTTCAATCATTTTCCAAAAGGAATCAGTCCATTTCATCTATTTATTTCTTTTAATCCATGAATCAGTATACACAACCAAAATAGTATATTGTGTATCAAGAACGTAAAGTGGGCTTTTTTAGGCTGAGTGCGGAGTTTGAAGTACGAGTCAAGGCGAATTAGCTCAAGCGGAAGGCGAGGGCGTTACGAGCCGCAGACGAGTACTGCAACCACACGAGGCCAAAAAGCCCATTTAGCCCTTGGTGCACACCATATTTTTTGTAACACAAGTATGGATTATCGCGTATTTTTGAAGTGATAACTTCTTATGGGACGGAGTGAATTGGTTGGAATGCGTTACGGCGCCGTTATGTCTGGCTATCCCCACCCTGCCATCTCTTGCCTTCTCTCTCGCACGCATACGGCGACTCAGCGGAGACATCCCCACCCTGCGGTCTCTTGCTTCCTCTCTCGCACGCATACGGCGGCTCAGCGGAGACAACCCCACTCTGCGAGCGCTTTCTTCTCTCTCTACTGGCACGTATTCTCTCTCTCGCTCTCTCTCACTCGCTCGCGTCTACATGCCCTCTCTCTTTGGCATACTGTATATCGACGGAAGATCACCGTATCTCAGCCGCGGCTTCGAGAACGCCGTATCCCGGCGGTGGCTTCGGGATCGCCGTATCTCAGCCGAGGCTTCGGAAACGCCGTATCTGAGCCGCAGCTTCGGAAAGGCCGTATCTCGGACGCGATTTTTTTTCCTCAAATTTTGTAGTGGCAGCACTGCGCAAATTTTAAACATGACGTGAAAATTTTTTAAATTTGCGTCATAAATTCTGAAAAACATCAGAATTACTTATTTGATTTATTATTTGACATTAACTACACTGTA
>QLSS01000187.1:137585-153014 GCA_024372645.1 Trichomalopsis sarcophagae | reverse complement strand
ATCATATGAAGTTATCACTTCTGTCGGGCGTCCCGTGACGCACACGTTTTTTTTTTTTTACATATTGAGTGGAACGGATGCAATTTTTTTTCAGATGCGGCAACAAGTCTTCATATATATATAAAATTACTACTTTACAAAATGATCAAGCTGTCAGAAATCACAGGGGCTCCGAACAATTTTAAGCAACGACTATTTCCATATATTTTGAACTGCTGAATAAGATTCCGACGGTGTTTTTTACCGATACCTTAAGCGCACGTCCCTAACCTCAGAAAACACCTCCCAAAATTGCTTTTTCACGCAATTGAGTGGTTTATCCTGTGATCGACGGGAGGTAAATTATTGACAGAGTATTTTTATATATTTTGTGCTGCAGCGGGCATAAAATTAAATTTTTTCCGTTGCTCGAGTACCGAAAATTTTTTGAAAAATGATATATATACGATTATATATAGCGCATATAATCGTATAGCAATATACGCATATATACGTGTAACATTACATGCATATTATAATCGTATAGCAATATACGCATATATACGTGTAACATTACATGCATATTATAATCGCGTGTCGCCGAATAGCAGACGAATGTCGGTAAAGTAGATTAACTACTGTAACTACTGGTGTGTAATACGTCACGTGACTGGAGGAGACGAAAAATATCGGGAGAGGATGGAAACTCTGAACGAAATGAAATATACCGAGCAAATTTTCAACTTGCAATATTAAGTTAATAACTTAATATTCTTGACTGAACCTTTTATACATAAAAAATTCGGATAATATAAGTAGATACCAACAGATTGCGCATCGCGCAATAATAATGATTTAAATGCAATCGAGATTTTTTTTAAGGTTAGGAACACCTAATTTCAAAGTATATAGGGTCGCACCGTCGACAAATCGTACGCTATCGCGCCCCTTGATACATATTTATTTTTAACAGGGACGCCATGTTACTTAATTGTTTCGATAACCATTATTTTTGCAGGTTAATTTTAATGTCCTAATATACTTCATATAATTTTAATAACCAACGAGGCTCTATTATCTGTAGGGTGATAATTTCATTGACATATCGATAAAATAAAATTAGTTAAAAAGATAATTTTGATAGCAATATGTTTCAAGATTATCGATAACAAAATGCCTGCAAACTATTCTGAGATAAAGGACCTAGTATTCCAAAAAGTTGTTTGTAGGGTTCGCCATTAAATTAGAAATATGTTTTTTCAATATAGTGTGCGTAAAAAGCAATATTATTCTAAGTTAACTACTTTTCGAAGAAAATTCTGGGACAGATGGGTTTTTAATTAAATCTCTGGGGTAGCTGTTTTCTAAAATAACTGTATATTGTCCTGCGAAAATCGAGCTCGCGTAAGTTTTGCTCCTTTGTTTGCTGTTGGGCAAAGAAAAGTTTTGCGCTATATCAAGTATTAACGACGAGATCTAAGTTTTATTTTTATGTTATTGTTGAAAAATGATGTGTACACGTATTAATTAATATATTTATTTAACCGTGTATCTTCGAGTTGCAGAGAGTGAAAATACAATTTATTAATTAAAATTAGCAGAACAAAAAGTTCGATTAAAAGCACGATCATTTGAATAATAAAAACCTTCGTTATCTTGTTTAAAATAAAAATAGCAAATCATTCAAAAACTGATTAAAATTTTAATTTAAAGCTCGCAATATAACATGTTAAATTAGTTAACCCCTTATCAAAAAAATCATCAAGGTGGTTAGTGTAAGCGGAGGCAACGCAGTTTCGAATTGTTTATGAAATGCGCATTACTTACCGAAAATGCAAATTAAAAAGAGGCATAAATATTATGCTGTTTTTCTGTGCAGTCTTTATGTATTCTTTAGATACCTATATAACGTAATTAAAAAGACGTATTTAATTATATAATCATAGATATTGTTAATCGAACAAAATTAAATCATACGAATTGAGTTTTTTACTATACTTGCCTACTTAACTCAGAAAGAAGTGACACCTAACATACCTTTTAAAAGCTTTACTATCTGACGCGATAATATTTCATCAAACGTAACACAATTATTGAATATGAAATTAAAGGATTTTTTTATAACTATACGAATGTTAAAAAAATAAAAAACATTATCATAGATAAATATCTATCATGAACATTTTCAGCATTATATTTAAATGTGTATTTACACAGAATCACGTGTGTAATATACGATAAGGAGAAATATTCGAAGTACATTTTTTTAATATGCTCTTACTTATATTAAATTCCACATGAATCACCTTAAAATTAATTTCTACATTATCTACAAGACATATTTTTGTATAAAAATGCGTTGCATAAACCAAAAAAGTGACATATAAGACTCATAATTTATTTTGGACTATTAAAACCTTTAAAAAAACATCCAGTACAATAATACTTTGGATTAGTACGCATGCGTTAGCGACAAAATCATCTCGTCTACCATTCAGCGATGCCATCAGCACAGCTTTAGTACAGTTTTAGACACAATACGCTACAGTGTATTACGAAAGCATTGCATTGTTGTGTTAACTCAGTGAAATAATTGAAAAAAGGCACATAAATAGTTGAAAAATTGGTGTTGTACGGTAACATTGGTCTTCCTTTTGGGGTACGTCTTTCTGAGCCATTAGCTACATTGGGTTTACGCCATTTTCTATATTTTTTAGGAAAATAATAATCTAAAAATACAAAAAATAGGTCTAGTTAAAGCAAAAGCAAAAGAGAATATAAATAAACAGACGGTATAGATGAGCGGACACATTAATAAACATGAGTTAATAAACATGAGTCAAATATGCAAATCAGCTTTAAAAGTAAAAAATTACAAATTTAAAGATTGAAATTATTTTTCTGTTACTTAAAGCCTAAATGCTTTATAAAAGAGTAATAAAATATGAGGACTTTAACAACAAATTTTATGTTTATTTTGGGTTTAAAATTGATGAATTTAATTAATATTAGTTTATAAGTTTACAAAATAAATAAATGATGCACAATGATACTAATAAAATACACAGTAAAAAAAGAGGAAATCATGCATTAATTTAATAAAATAAATGTGAGAGTAAGTAAAAAACAAAAATAGAGAAAAATAAAAAAGAAACGCGAGGAAATATCCACATTGAGTTGCATAGATGGGCTGCAAACTTGGCAAACTAGCTTCTTCGACTACATCGCAAATTCAGAATGCTAGATCAGGCCGCGAGAGTCCGCCGCCGCCGCCAGCTACAGATCCAAGATTGCCACTTACTGCAAGACAGAAATATTTACTGACAGCTAGCTGGAAGGCAATTGCTAAGGCTATGGAACCTACTGGTATCTACATGTTTGTTAAGTAAGTCCAAAGCTGCGGGTGCCGACCGCTAGTTCTTCTTCTAAGGTAGAGTACATAAGAAAGTGAACGTTCAATTTGTCGATTTTGTACGTGATCTAAAAGGTGATCTTTTGAATATAGTGAAAATGCTTGGTTTTAAAGTTGCATTTTTTAACGTTTTAAAATAGTGTAAATATCATTTGGTGAAGATTTTTAGCATGGTTTATTTCGAATTTTTTAAGGTCTTTTTTCAAAAAATACTACCCTGATAAAAACGTTCACAAATATTTCACGATTGCTTGGCCAATTATAATAACGACTGGCCGTGAAACACTTAAATTTTCTCACGGTTTTTTATATCTGCTAGCTAACGCTGGTGAAAAATATAAAGTTAGAAATATTTTAGTTAATAATTAGTTATAGGCTAGGAAGAAGTTTGGGCTGCTATCAACGTATCATGCAGATTAGCAGAATTAACATTTTGTCTTTGAGATATATCTTTGGCAATCACTTGCTGTCGATCAGAAGTATCAGATATACTTTGTTCTGTAAAAATAATAAAAAATGCATTTTATTTTGACTTAGAGAATATATACATAATAAAGTGTACAAATATTTCAATTAGTATACCAAGTAACAATGTATACGTACAGGTTATTTATACCTGATAGACTTGTTCAAAGAAGTGCCGTAGATATATTTTCTTGAACATTGTTTATCTTAGCATATTTAGCTTTAAATCTGGACAATTTTTCTTGTAGACGACGTCTCTTTACTGCTTCCTGTATCTGTTTTGCGTCTCCTTCTACAGTCTGTTTTGACTCTGTGAAAACATGAGTTTCAACCTTGAGTCGCTTAAGCTTTGATGCCCTTTCTTTGTAGCTTTCTGTAAAATAATAAAATTACAATTCGGTGTAATAATAATACACAATTGTAATAAGTGAGTAATCAATATAAGTATACCTGCTCGACCCAACAAATCTGCGGTAAATGATTTCCAGATTCTTGGTGCATCTGCGAAAATTTCTTGGCTCAAAAATCAATTAATATATAACATGATTCATTAAGAAATTTTTTGAGTGATTTATGGAGTGATTCATCATATGACGTTTCGGCGCTATGTATCACTTGACAAATCACTCGATAAATCACTCATTGAATCTCTGTATTTAACGTAATTAACAAAAATTAAAGTTATTACATAATTTAAGGAGAGGTCGGAGGAGCAGCCGAACGGTGGCGCCGCAACGTCCACGTGGCGCTGAAGTCAGGTGGCAAAATCCCAGTTGAACAACAAATACAATAGAACCACGTACTTAAGAAAAAAAATCGCTCTTTACCGCTCTTCCTTTTATCCTAAATTGATAGTAACTCGTGCAAAACGCGGTATTAAGAGCATATTTTTGACGTAGTATTAGAATTATGATATGACCTACCAATGTATGGTGACTGTATATTAATTCAAGTTTTGCACCGTATCCATATTCAATAGCCCCAGAAATCCATGAGTATCCAGATTCGACTAATTATGTTTTAAATTCACAAAACTCCAAAAGACGACGTTGATACTGTTCACCCTTGGAACTAGGTACCTCGGGGAGCGTTACCGTAATAATATTCGTGTTCTGCGACTGCAAAAACTCCTGAGTAACAGATTTTGTCTCGTTGTATTTCGAATTCCCACAAAATTCACACATTAACTTATGATAAGTTTAAAATTGGTTTGAATATATAATCCAGGATATATTCCTGGTTTAAAAAAAAACTATGGGAAATCATAAAGAATAAAATCGGCAAAAAAAGATTTAATAAAACCATAAGTTATATAAAGATCAACGATATTAAAGTTACAGAGAAAGTTGAGATAGCTAGAAACATAAATTAAAGACAAAATAAATGCTAAGTTCTTAAAAGTAATTTTTAATTATATATTGCGGTACCCTTAACGCATATTTTTAATTTGTGCATTGAAAACGCTGTATGACCGGATGCACTAAAAAAGAACGGAATTATTCCAATATATAAAGCAGGGAAAATACAAAACATCACTAATTATAGGCCAATATCACTCATACCTAATGTTGCTAAAGTTTTTGAAAGAATCATCAATAACAGACTTTATGATTTTGTCCGAAAAAATAAGATCATTTCCAAACAAGAATTTGAATTCATGAAAAATATTGGCTCAAAAAACACTTTGAACTATATCGCGAAAATATTGTACAATAACGTAGATAAGACGATCTGTAGAAAAAAAAAACACTTTTAAGCAAAGTAAACGGGTTAGTCGAGTTTGATGTATATTATCATGTATGTCAATAAAATAAAGTAACATAATAATATAATTTTGTTCACTATTAAATTACAGATATTAAAAAACAACTGAGATCAATCAAAGAAGGAAATTTTATTTACAATGAAATTACAGATTAAAATATAACTGAGATTAATAAAAAAGTCAAGTTTCTAACCATATTATTTTATTAATCATGATACAGCATACAACAAACAATTGTGTTGAATTAAGGGTTGAGTCAAATGATTGCTAATTTAATCTTAAGTAATATTGTGATGGAAGAATGGGTGTACGCGAGAAGAGAAAAGAGACAGGGAAGTTCGGTGTCACTGTATTTATTATCCCAAAATATCGGATCTCCGCTCGCTTGGAGAGTCGCCGGTGGTTTGCCCGCCCGCTCGTCGACGCGACTCGTCGAACGAAACGGAAACTTTCGGGCTGCGGTGTTCTTTCGCTGACGATGCGTCTGGCGCATCGCCGGAAATGCAGGCCATCGGAGATGCCGTCGGAGAGCCCAAAGCACGTCCGTGACACGTCCGAGGTCGCGTGGGCAGACGTCTCCGTCGCCCGAAAAAAAAACAGAACTTATGCAAAAAATAGTCAGAATACCGCGTCGTGTATGTGTGTGTGAATTTTGTAAGAATGTACGAGTATTTATGCGTGTGTGTGTTCCCTTTTTTGAATGGCTTACAGTTGGATTGTGAGAGTGTGTGGGTTAGTCCTCTTCCGACATCTTCGTGCAAGACGCTAAAAATGTGTGTCTTGTGTGTGTGCGTATGAGCGCGGATGTTGTTCCTTAGCGGCTGCTATTGCTTCACAATTTGTATGGAACGGAGCTCCTGTATGTACATAATTCTGTTCCTTAATACTAGATGTGCGGTAGGCTGAATAATAATTCCGCTAATTATTTTATGAGATAATTGATAACCGTTATTTTGTTTTACGCTCAAATAATAATACTAATAGTAGTACCCCGGAAATAATCAAATATAGTAATATACAATACCCATAAAAAGTTAGTATATGTAATGTAAGTTACATAGTGAATTATTTAACGATAACATTTTTATTTCATAACTCCTGGAAAAGAAACGTTTATTATTATTATCGTAGAGAGATTTTTAAACTTCTGTGCGGCTAGTGTCGTTTTAGTACTAGTCGCAATTTGGCATTATTTTATTTTATTTAATTATTAAATTTTTTGTTTGTTTTTTTTTTGCTGGTGAATGGTGTACAGAGAGAAAATGGAAATTGTTTGTGAACGTTGCGTAGATGGCAGTTCTAATCACGACTCCTAGCCCGATTCATCTCTCTCAAGGTTTGCAGCTCTAGCTGTTTTTCTTGTTGCTTAATTAGTTTCCGCATCGGCTGACCGGCGCGACGCTTTTTGATAATCCAAACGCCACTTATGATTACAATTATTATTATTACAGCCGTCCAGCTTGAGTAGCTGAATTTTGACACGAAGCTTGACAAATTCTTTAGCTTAAATGCCTTTTTTTGCGGTCCGCGATTTCACGCGCCAATCTCGCGAAGAGCCGTGCCGGTTTCCAAAGTTTCGAATTTTACGCCATGCGAATTTTCTGCTCGATTTTTGGCTTCGATCTCGATTACTTGTTGCAGTTCGATTGATTTGCCTTTGATACTGCCTATTTCGGGCAGCATTGCGGAGACGTTGAATACAACTGTATTAAAAACCGATGCGTTTTGCATAAGATGTTAAGATGCATAAGCGAGCGTGAGCACCCTGGGCGTAACTCGAGTACCCCTGTGCCACTTATTTCAGACGTTATTTGTTCTGCTCGCTGGCACTGTATGTAAATGTTCTCTGCGTTGCTGACGGAAAAAATCCAGGCATTTGTTTTATGGAGTCTGAGCCACACCGTGTCGCGTAGCTGCTTTATCCGAATATCGCAGTGTTCGTTCTTTCCCAGCGCGTGCCATAACGCGATTTTGATTTCGCATGCGACGTTACATATTGGTTCAGGGTTAACTGCAATCAGTAGGTCACCGAGCTTGCGTAGCTTATGGATTCTTTCTGGGGGTATCGGCATGTACGATCTGTTAGATTCGCTTACTGCAAAAAAATGGAATTCGGGACAAATATAGGCCGCGATATTTCAAATATTTAGCGCAAGCTGCACAGTCTAAATTAAATTTTTGGATATCCAAAAGCGGGATGGCTATATGGTACACCAGGTAGCTATTGGCCATGAGTACCGTTACTTTGGATATTTTAATGGTTTGTATGGCGGAGAAGTTGCCGTCTGGCGAGGGGAATTTCGCATTCGTGACAGTGTTGGCTGCTGTTTTCACCGCGTATAATAGCGTTTCTGGTGGCATAATTCGCGGATGAACCATGTCCTGTGTCGTGAAGAGAATTTCATCTGTCAGGACTTCCGTGTCCATTTTAAACTGCAGTAGGTTGTCTTTTACAGCTTGTATCATACAGTGTATCGCGATCTCGTTGTCCAATGTGATTGATTTGTTAATTAGTTTGTTGTTAATTCCAAATGCTTGTGTTGCGTCGCTTTCGTCACTGCTGCCCGTGCTGCTGGGCGAGAAGGACTTGCGGGATATTTGGCTTTGGCTGGTTTTTGTCCTGCGCGTCAGGACGCTCAGTGGCGCTACTTAATTTAGATATTCTTTTGCCCCTGGGGGTAGAATTGCTCCGCAGCTCGAACTGTTTGCACTGTAGTCATAGACGCAACGGAGTCTGACGCTCTTCCGATGTCCATTGCGGCCATTGATGATTGCACGATTTGCGGCGACGCCCTGAATTTGATTGATTCTGCAAGTATCTTTCTTATACACTCGCGCTATCTATTTTTACCAGCTTTCTTTAACAAAGTATTAGTTAAAATGCATCCGAATCTTGCGGAATCATGATAATTCAACGCGTATGTGAATTTACAGTTTTCAATTTCGGTAAACCATTGAATTTTGATCAAATCATCGCTGTGGTGAATATCGTGAAGCGCGCGACATAGATAAAAATCTTCAAATTCGTTTCTTACGGCTAACGTTTTTCCGGCTTTGTAAATCAGCGAGACGTCGTTATGTTTTTTCTTTATTTCGCTCGTTTTTCTTGACTCGTCGGAGTCCGACATCGCTTGTTTCACTTTTTGATTTTTATTCACGCCTAGCTGTTTGATCGCTCGCGCGCGGAAAATTCTTCCTGGCGCTGTACCGGCTTACTCATCCGGATCCGCTTTGATTTGCTTGTATGCCAATTCGTATAATTCTAGTCGTGGTAATTCGGAATTTTTTTCACCTGGTTTGAGCATTGGGTTACGCGAGAGCGCGTTGGCATTCGCGTTTTTGTTGCCCGGGCGGTATATTATGAGGAAATTGTATCCGACAATACTTTTTAGTATTTTGTAGATTTTTGTAAATGTACGTATAAATGTGTGTGTATATATACCGTAATATTTCTGGGACTACTCCGTCAATATCAATAAAATTTGACATCCATATCCATTTTTGGATTCTGAATTTGGGAAAAATGTTTTTTTTTTATTTTCTCAACTATTCTTTTTTATGGTCATCTTTTGATTTTTGAAAAACACTATTTTGCTTTTTTCCAATTATCTCATTGTTACAAACAATTCAGCTAAAATGCATTTGAAAGAGAATAAAACTATCTACTTTTCCTTGTTTGGTCCTCGGGATCGACCGCTTTGTTCAAAGGATAAAACGAAAAAGGTGATTATTTTAAATTTATATCTCTGAAACTAAACATCATAACCTTACGAAAAAAATCATATCGATCGGTCATACGCCATACTATATCCCATTAAAATTTCAAGTGATTTGACAACCTATTTTCAATAATAAATAAAAAACTGAAAAAAAAGTTTTTTTGTGCCTCGATTGCGGGCGTAAAAAGGCCTTATTGCACTTGAGATTTAATGAAAAAGTAGATATTTTATATGTTTTGGCTAAGTTCATTGCGCAGCTTTCAAACCTTTACGGTTCTTAAGATATCAAGATTTTTATTTATTTTGAAAATTTTTTGATTACATATATCTCTAAAACAATGTAGTCAAATGCTTTAAAATTTTGAATGATTTTTCAAAAGGTTCTCAAGTAAAGAGCTTAAATATAAAAACCGATTTTTCTCAAAATTTTTGCTTGCTTTTATAGAGGTGCCGTTGCACGTCGTTAAAGTCCCTCTCTATAAATTTATATCATATTGATATATATATATATATATATATATATATATATATATATATATACAACAACGGAATACACCGAAAATGTATATACTTTTATGCACGCACATACACAGCTACAGAGTAGAGCATACAAAGAGGCCCAAGCGGAGAGGGTCCACTACCTGGACTTTATTGCACCCCCGCCGGACTTAAGCCCCCCCTGCGCAGCAGCGCGTCAGTTCCAGTACGGACACGACCAGAGCAACACACCGAGCAGAGCATTTAATCATACATACAGTTATTCTAAATATTCAGTTATTCAATCTTGTACATCATTTTAATCAGTGTTAAATAAATAAACTATCCTTATATTCGTCACATACTTCACGCATATTCCTGATATTCCAATATATATATATTGGAATATCAGGAGCGCCCTGCTCGCTTTGCTCGCCAACCCCCCAGTTTTGGTTGTGGTTTTAATTTTAAAACTGTTATTTATTACTTCGTATATTATCTAAATGAATGTACAAAAGTATTAAATATAAAATGAATATTTGATCATAGTAAGCACCGTAACTAAGAATCCACTTGCTAATGTTTTTTATCTGACGCTTTAGAAATTCATCATTTAAATTTATGTTTTGTTGGTTTTAAATTAACTTCAATTCTTTCTGCCGTTCGGTATAACTGCGTGACGGTCGGTTTTTTCTCGATTTACTCCCCGGTAAAAATGTGTACCTAGCGAGCCTATAGAAGTATTCACTTCAAAAATTAACTAAATGAGCTAAGATTTAGCAGCCAAAAATACGTTTAGAAAACTTAAGTTTCAATATATCGGGGACAAAAATAGCCACGAAATGTATGACCAGTGCCTAGTCTCTAACGAATAAATACATTGATTGTCAACATATTTATTCGGCAATTTTTGTTTATCGTTAATTTTTTATTCTTGTAAGGTTCACAGAGACTATTTATTTTTATAACAAAATTTAATTTCCCAGTTAGTCGCATCTACGCATGCGCAAGTGACGTCCCATGCGGTTAATAAGTGGGAAGGCCCGAACGAGATCATCGAGGTGAAATCCCCGGTTGTCTACATTCTAGGGCAGGGGGGTGGTTCTTCTAGGCGACTCGCGATAACGCATATTAGCGAATTAAAATGCTATATGCCACCGCGAGGTGCTTCGAAGAAGTGAGTAACGGGTTTTAATTCACGTGTGTTTTCAGAGAGCAGTGAAGAGAGATGGCGAACACCGGAGGTCAGGAGTCATAGGAAACTCCGGATGCCACCCTCCCTCAAGTCGCGGATTTATCACGGCCCGACGAGGAGGAGCTCTCTCCGTTCACGATGTCACTGCAGTATAGGCGATACGGCTCGGTGGCGTACTTCGTGAGCTTCCCGAAGACGAGCCACCCATCACCGAAGGCAGGTGGATCAACAGCGGCGCATTCGGAAGCCAACGTCCCGGTGGTGACAACTAAATTAAGAACAGGGAGTGGTACTCGGCCAGAGGATGAGGCGAAATTAAGAATGTGGGCGAATGAGTCTCGCCAACGCGCGCAGCAGCATGATGCGATTCCGAGGCGCTTGGGGATGCCTAACGACTGTTTGAGAGAGCCAGGTACGCGCTCCGACCGAACTGCACGCAGCAAGGAGACGAAGGGAGTAGAGTTGAGCCAGGAGGAGAGAGATAGTAGAGAAGCGCAAAAGGAGCTCGACGAATACGTGGGTGGTGTACCTCCTGCAGAACCGGCGAGCACACCGATGGAGACGGTGCTGCCACCAGCTGAGCCGATGGACTGGACAGCGGAGGGTACCGATAAACCAGAGAAACGTCGAAACCAGCAGTAGAGAAGCGAGAAGAGCAAGAGCACCACAGAAAGAAGAAAAGGAAGGCTCCGAATCCTCATCGTTAGCTGACGAAAGAGGATTACTTCTCAGTGCTGTCGCCGCCAGTGATTCGATCATCTTCGCCTAAGCCGGGAGCCCCGACGAAACCTGGGGGTTCTGGGAGAACAGTACCGGAGTCATCGACCACTGGACCTCGAGAGGATGACCTACAAGGACGGACAGGGCAGGATGCTCGCACAGCCGAAGAGTGGATGAGCCGGCGGCGAGGAACCAGCAAACTGTCACTGGCACCCTTATTTGAGGCAGCAGCGACTGAGCCATTGAAAGTGGAGTCACTAGAGGAGAAGTCACGACGGCAACGACCCGATAGGAGACCGCCAAACCGAATCCGTTGTCTCCGATTGGGTCGGTCGTGATGGAGACGAGTGATGTGGAGCAGAGTGAGAACGGAGTGATACCTGTACCTTCGCAGAGTGGCTCAACAGAGGCAAAGGATGCCGCACGGAAAGCCAGCCATCGGAACAAAGCCATGAACGAGCGTAGGTGTTCTCGCAGTCTGATTCCATTCCGTGCTTGCTCCGAAATTTCGTCGCTTCACCTTGGTAAATTCAGAGCATACCGAGAAATGTTAGAGCTATACCATTTACGCAAGCTACAAGTGAATTGAGACGGGCTGATCGCAGTGGAGTTACGCCTCAGCATGTTTTGTATATGGCAATAAGAATTATGAGATTACGAGTACGAGATAGCTTACAAATTGCATTTCAGCACGTTGGTAACAATACTAACATTAAAGAAAGAGGAAAGAGAGAGAGAAAGAGAGAGAGAGAGAGAGAGAGAGAGAGAGAGAGAGAGAGAGAGAGAGAGAGAGAGAGAGATAGATAGATAGATAGATAGATAGATAGGTCTTTATTTGCTAAAGCAAAAAAAAAAAAAATAAAATAATATAATAAAGATCATAAAGACTTTGTCGCATACAGTCTAACAAATATATAAAAGTTATTGTCATATAAAATCATATAAGTACTACGTTGTATTCTTGAGGTTTGGCCAAAGACCTATCTGTACTGCACGTTTGAAGTAAAAAAAAAGAAGAATTACGTAACACTGGAAGAATTTTTTTGGCCACGGGCCGAGTCTGACTAGATTAAAACTAGATTAATAAAAAAATGCAGCGCCAGAGGGCTCAGAGTTGTCACGATTCAGTGGCCAGCAGGTGCCGCCGTAATGCCCCCTTGAAGGAGGCTAGTGATGGCTGGTTTCGCAGAGCAGAGGGGAGAGAGTTCCAGAATCGAGCACCCTGGACATGGAAGGCCCTAGCCCCGGTTTCAGTACTCACGGTAGGGATGCTCAGCTTCGGGGGAACTCCCCTACTGGAGGGTCTCGGCTTGTGTTTATTGAACAATGAGGCCAGATACGAAGGCTCACCGATCCGGGTTATTCTGTATAATAGAATGGCCTCAAAGTAGAGTCTTCTGGAATCGGTGCAAAGCCATTCTAGACGCCCCCGGTAGGGACTGATGTGTTCATCCCTTCTAACCCCGAAGATGAATCTCACACACGAATTGCTCAGTCTCTGTATCCGTATTCGTTGTTCGTTAGACGCGTCCAGGATAGTCATAGCACAGTAGTCGATGTGTGGTTGTATAAGTGTCTCAACTAGCCTTCTGCGAAGAGTCTCAGTGGTGCAGCCCCTGATAAACCGCAGGCTATATAGGGCTTTATTTACTTTTTTCGTAGCATCCACCTGCGGTCTCCAAGTAAGTTTGCTATCCAGTACAACACCGAGACTCACCGAGAGAGAGAGAGGGAGAGAGAGAGAGAGAGAGAGAGAGAGAGAGACAGAGCCAACCGTCAACAGACTGGACTTGGGCCTGAGGCCTGCTCTGCTGCACGAGTGCGGCTCGTGCGTGAACGCGCCAACATAAGCCCTGCGTGGCTAAATTGTGCTCAGGAGGCATCATTGTCACCGCGTTGTAGGGAAGGGCTGGGCGAAATACAAGTGCAATAAAGTGTTAACCATTGTGTGATTATTTTCCCCTCTCCCTAGCGTTCTCCCAAACGTGACGATCGCACCAAATCCCACGAAACAAGAAAAATCTTAGCGCATGCGAGGCTCTAGGTGTTGCGCACCTGTGTTAGGAGGCACACAAATTACAAACAACAGCAGAAATGATTACTGAGTGACTTTGGAATGATATACTATTAAAGTTCAAAATGTTGTTTTTCATCGGCTTTTTGGGTCTGAATAGCAGATCTGGTAGTTTTAGAAATACAATAGTGTATGTGATTCCAACTGATTCAGACGCTTCTGGCATTTCCAAAAAAGTATTTAATCACAAGTGAAGGTAAAATTTTGAAAAATAAATATTTGAAAGGCAACAATTACGAATTGAATTATAAGGAAAGGTAAAATTTTTAGTCCCAGAATATTGGAAAGGTATAATTTTAAAAATCTAAATTTGAAAATTCCTACAAATATCGCCTTTCGCAATATTTAAATTCAACATTTTTGTTTTATTAATTTTTTTCATTTCAAATTCTCAGTTTATAAATGTTGAATTTCCAATCTTTACCCTTTCTCATTTTGGTTTTTTAAAATTTTCACCCTCACCCCGCAACCGCGTATAATCTTTGCCATGATCAAAATGATCAACTGTTTTATTAGTAAATTTTCTGATACCCGTTATTGATCAATCGTTTAATTCAAATGCAGGAATAGAATTTCATGATGTATGCCCTCAATGCAAAAAGTATATAAAACATTTTCATCGTGTTGATCGTGAAGTTACACGCACTTCCTGCAATGAGAGAGTTTCATTAAAAAGTCCAACTTACGTAGATTACTTTGCTACTTTTAATATTGATAACGAAATCGCTTTGTTGATGAAAGAAAACTCTGAACACTTCAATTTCGTGCTTAAAAAAAGATATACAATCTATTTAGGTGTTGAAGATTTTACTTTATTGTGAGTGTGTGTAATTCGACAACGATTGCTGAAAGGTCTAAGTGTACCGTATTAAAAGATGACTCCTTTATGCGTGCTTCAAGGGATCGCGACGGTGTTAATTGCGCGTTTGCCGTGTGCGCCGAGCATTCAGGCCGTAGGGATAAAATCCCTGCGCCCCTTATGGTTGCCGTTATCTGTTCGGCTCTTAGACATTGGATTTTCGGCTGAATAAGTGGAGAATACCCACGTGTTAGCTTTGTGCAGCCGTAGCCAGAATGTGTCCTTGAGCTGACGAATTCTGACGTCGCAGTGCCCGGGGTTGTTCAGTGCGCGCCCGGCAGCTAGTATAATCTCGCACGCCGCGTTGCCGTGCACCTCCCATACGGGTTCCGGGTTTATGGCTACGAGCAAGCTATTAATTTTCCTAAGCTTTGCGACGCTGTGCCTCCCAACACAGGTGCGCAACACCTAACGCCTCGCATGCGCTAGGATTTTTCTTGTTTCGTGGGATTTGACGCGATCGTCACGTTTGGGAGAACGCTAGGGAGAGGAGAAAATAATCACACAATGGTTATCACTTTATTGCACTTATATTTCGCCCAGCCCTTCCCTACAACGCGGTGGCAATGATGCCTCCCTCGCACAATGTAGCCACGCAGGGCTTATGTTGGCGCGCTCACTCACGAGCCGCACTCGTGCAGCAGACGGCAGGCCTCAGGCCCAGGTCCAGTCTGTTGACGGTTGGCTCTCTCTGTCTTTCTCTGTCTCTCTCTCTCTCTCTCTCTCTCTCTCTCTCTCTCTCTCTCTCTCTCTCTCTCTCTCTC